>VCRD01006363.1:12834-27537 GCA_006783055.1 Trinorchestia longiramus
TCTAGAAGCAAGCGGGAGCTCTAGAAGCAAACGGGAGCTCTAGAAGCAAATGGGAGCTCTAGAAGCAAACGGGAGCTCTAGAAGCAAACGGGAGCTCTAGAAGCAAACGGGAGCTCTAGAAGCAAATGGAGGCTTTGGATGCCAATGAAAGCCTGGATGCCAATGAGAGCCTGGAAGCCAATGAGAGCCTGGATGCCAATGAGAGCCTGCATGCCAATGAGAGCCTGGATGCCAATGAGAGCCTGGATGCCAATGAGAGCCTGGATACCAATGAGAGCCTGGATGCCAATGAGAGCCTGGATGCCAATGAGAGCCTGGAAGCCAAGATGGCTGTGAATGTGAGTGTGACATCACACACTATATGTATTATGTCAGAAAATAATGACTATTGGACTGTGTTGCACTAGTAAACTCAAAAAATGTATCAAAATTCATATCAATCTAAAGCAGCACCAACCATGACTACGTAATTTTATTCCCCCTTTTATGACACTGCGGTAGTCTCGGAGGTGCATGTGCGAGATTGATGTCTTTACTTTGGACGGCATATGACGGATAGCAGGCTAGGAATGGATAAACAGCCCGTTCCTATTGCTTTTTTCTATTCTATTCTAATTTATCCTTCAATAAATGTGACTTGGCACGTTTATGAAACGATCTAGGATACGAAGATGCATTTTTGACTACATCTATCCAGGACAGATGGATACGAATTCAACTCATTTTTCACTGCATTTCTACTTGCTTTGACAATCGTCTACCGAAGCCAGTTGTTCCCAATCGTTTTGTGATCAAGTACCACTTGGAGGTCCCGTACAGTCGCCGAGTACCACCTGGTTCCAGAGAAACTAAATTCGATCAGATATCACTTTACTTCCATAATTGTACAAGTAGAGCACGCAGATCAACTAAGGAAACTCAATGCAAGGCCTGCATCTGCTTTGTCTCCACCAACTGGTCAATGCAGGGCATGACTTTGCTCACAGCACATCGGAAATCATGCTAGGGCACATCAAGACGGTTCCAGCTCTTCAACTTGATGGTCATGAAGGCTGAGAACCCCTGCTCGCACTCCCATTTTTGTGAAGTAAAAACTAACAAAATAAAAATTGATCATGACCCTGAAAGTGTTCGCGTACCACCTGGAAGGCCCTCGCGTCTATGACGCGTACCACAGGTTGGGAACCACTGACCTAGGCATTCAAATGCGTCGATTTACCCTCCGCGTTGAAAGTAAAAGGGCAGTAAGCGTTCTGATTGGCTAACCCATTGGTCACTCAGATCAGCGCTGTTAGAACGTTTGATAAGTCGAGTCAGCTGCGCAATTTATCAATGAGAGCCAAGAAGGAAGGCAATCTAGCTCTTGCATTTCTACGCCATAGAAACACTTGAGCATGTCAAATGAAAAGCCACGTCTTCTGTAAGTATACGCTTCTCTTGAAACGACTATTCTCCACGGTAGTGTGGAAATTTCAGGGTTTATAGTACAGCTTTTTCCGTTCTCTGTGTTTAAAAAGCGAATGGAAGTGGGCAGCTGCCAACTGAGCTGTTTTATCTGTGAGATCAACATTGTAAAGAGCGGCTTCAGGGACTCCTGTCATAGTGGACCATCATGCGCTCGCACCCCATGGAAAAGCACGCGTGTTTCCCTGTGGAATTAAGAGTCTGGTTCTCTCCGCCGTTCCCAGTGCTGTAGTCTGCTTTTGAAATTCAACGTTGAGCCAAAGTTACCCTCAGAAAAAGCTCGTCTGTAGCACTCCACTCAGGCCCCATCGCTTAACAAACCAGCCGCTTAAAACCTCACCTAACTTCTGGCCAAGTTTGCCAGAGCAATATTTTCAGAATTGCCCAGAAAGCCTTCCTCTTGTTCAGGCCACGGGCAGATGGGTAACGGACGTCTTCTTGACTCCGACCGAACATTTAGCTCACTTTGCAGCTCACTTTGCTGTTACGAAGCTTTCTAGGAATATGTAAATAAGGCTTTTTGGCTTTATGGGAGTTCATATTTTCACTCCATACGATGTTTCACTGAAATTGTAATTATCTGTCGAGATCCGTACGACAACGATGGACTTGAGAATCAGGAGAATGTTGGTCAATACTGAAAATTAATAAAAACCCAAAGTAGGAGACACCGCTAACGATTTCATACAATTGCACTTTTTAAGATACTCACACGAAAACTCCCACTGTAGTATTCTTCACTTTCGATTACAGAAAAAGTGTGGTATGAATCCTAAGCCATAAGAACATTTAATCAAGAATTCAAGAGGCCATAACTTACGCTTTCTTTTCCAACAAGCTGGAGACACTTTTCTGAACTATTACTTTCTCGTCTCCAATCAAATATTGTACATGCATGATGGTAAACACTCCAACTCAAAGAGAACTAGCATGCTGCATAAAAAACAGTTATTCTGGATAAAATTCCAGCGCTCTTTGCTCGCGAAATGGCAGCCTACAATGGCGAGACTCAAATTTTTACGTCTAAAGAGATACATGAAATGACGGAGCAGAACCTACAGCACAAGCGGCCGTCGGATTGTTTGTGAATTTAGACGTACCTCGGTGCTGTGTAGAGAGAGAGAAGGACAGGGAGTTTTGAGAGGGTGGGAGAGGAGGAGTTGTTTACAAGCGTTGTTGACAGAACACACAAGGAAACAAGCGCCCACAATGCAGAGGGAGGTGGTCTTTCACCACCCCCGTCTCCTCACGGCTCTGGAGGGCGTCAGAAATCCTTCCAAATTCGCAGCACCAGCGACACTTTTTTGAGCGATGAAATTTGAACTTTCCGCAAAAAAACACGACCTCACGTGCGTATCTGGGCGCCTTGTGGAGTAAATACATTGAGGACTAGGTATCACTTAAACATACATTTTTGACACCTTCTTGTCATTTAACATGTACTTTTATAACCTACTTGTCATTTTAACGTAATATTTTAAAGTCTACTTGTCATTTTAACGTGCTTTTCAAGTCTTCTTGTTATTTCACCATGTTTATTAAAGCCTACTTGTCATTTTACCATATATTTTAAAACGTACTAGCCAATTAACATGTATTTATAAAGCCTGCACACTTAACACGCACTTTTAAGGACTACGTGTCATTTCACATGTATTTATAAAATATTTGTAATCTTGGAAAATCTTAAGACAAAAAACTGACTGGCAAAAAATCTCGAAAATTCGTGTGTGTGGATGAACAACAGCCGCTGGTTTACCACACAACAGAAGTAAGGCAAGTAACACACCCTGCACTATGCAACCCAACAAGACACACACAGAACCCTTCATTGAACACTCGCCATTTTGATCCAGTTTTTGTGCTAGCATTGTCAATGAATTTAAAAGTCATGAAGTGCATCGCTTCGTTTTAGAGGCAATATCTGCTCTAAACGATCTTCTTCAGTGGATCAGAGGATGGGACGAACTAAGCCGGTTGGGACGAGCCTACATGGGACGATGGGACGAAGCGTCCCGGTTGTGACAAGCCTGCATGGGACGATGGGACGAAGCGTCCCGGTTGTGACTGGCTTGTACGAGGCGATGGGACGGAGCGTCCCGGTTGTGACAGGCTTGCATGGGACGATGGGACAGAGCGTCCCAGTGCTGACAGGCTTGCATGGGACGCTCAGTTCAGGTCTGATAAGCTGACAGGACTTGAAGCAACACAAAAGTGTGTGAGAAAAAAATGAAGGGCAAAGAATATCAATTTATATAATTGATTAAATAAACATCATTTAAAATCCATCTATAATTTATAAATTTCTTAGTAACATTCATACCATAAACGTAGGCCAAGAAGTAAATAAAATTAGTTTAACTGTTTTTTGACAGCTTGAAAAAAATAAATGTCGATGCAAGTCTAGTAGAATTTAGTGAATAAATATTGGCAGGCAAATGGCAGAAAATGTACTGATGAAAATTACAGCGAAGTTTATCTTGCGAACGAAGCATCAGATAACTACGTTCAGGTTTAACAAATTAATAAAGACTATAAAAGACACAAGAAGGAAACTATTTTGTATCTTTTTAGCTTAGTAATTTTGTGACATCACCGTCCCACTAGCACCATGTGACTGCCACCTGACACAAGCCACGTGACTGCCACCTGACACAAGCCACGTGACTGCCACCTGACACAAGCCACGTGACTGCCGCCTGACACAAGCCACGTGACTGCCACCTGACACAAGCTACTTAACTCCACCTGACACGTACCACTAGACTGCCACAAGGCAGACCTGCCACACGCCACTAGACTGCCACAAGGCAGACCTCCTGCTTCACGTGCCCCATTTAATGCCGCAACTTTTAGGTCAGGGCCAGACGAGGTCACTGAGGGCTAATATGACCTCAGAAGAGCAGCCACCGCTAAAACTCTGCCCATGTTATAGTACTTGACTCCTACTCCCTCCCTACCTCACCCTTCATTAAACGCTAACTCTCATTACTGCATGCACGGGATAATATTTTTTACTTATATACTAGTGTGTATGCCCTATAAAAATAACGGATTTTAATATCGCGCCTGTGAAGGAAGAACTTACAACAACAGATTCTCAGACATAATCTAAACTGAAATCAAAACGGGTATACATGTATTACAAGCATTGCATTATGGATACCAAAGCCGCCGGATCACTATAAAATAAAATTATCTTTCCCCGTTATTAAACCCTTTTCCTACACAGGCCATATTATCGGTAGATAAGATACAAAGTGGAAGTTCTGCATGTGTTCATGAAAAGTATTCACGTTCTAGTAGTAGCGCGGGTAAAAATAAAACATGCATTTTATTTTATAGATCCTTAATTTTATCCCTTTTAACCCGTATTATCTAGGCCACGTTATCGATTGATAAGATAGAGAATGGAAGTTCTATGTGCAGGGTGTCCACGAAAAATGTATACATCGGTATCCAAGATACCGATTTCAAGGTTCCAAACTTGATCCTTTTGGTTGATTGATTTTGAAACAATATCGTCATCGTTGATACAAATGTATACAGTTTTTTTAGAGTACCCTGAATATTATTGAAAAATATTCATTTGAAAACAAAAATTCGTCGTAAATCTTTTATACCTTCGTATATATAATAATTTAAAATTAGTCAAATCCAATCAAACAAATATGACAATAATGGATCGAAAATACCTAATCTGATCACTTTTATGCCGTGAAATTTTCACGGGTCCAAATAAATTGTACTACATATTTATTGCACGCTATTATTAACGTCACTATTACCTGGTTCTATGTAGGTCACAAAACCCAAGTCAAGAAAGTCTTCGGAGTTTGCATCAAACATTTAAGTATCTCGAACTGTTATAACACAAAACTCTACGGATTTTTAAACACATATTTAACTATCTAATCTTAGGTTACAATTTGGATTCACCTTTAATTTCACATTGAAGTGATGAATAACTTTTATCTCAAATGTTTAATTTTACTTTACGTGTAAAAATGTCATGAATATGAAGTTATATAATATTTAATTTATTTCATTAATTTTTATGGATATGGAGGGCACTCCTGTGTTATGAACAGCTTTAGTTCCTGTAGTCAATACAGAAAAAGTTCAAACTAAATATTTAAGGAACTCAGAAGAATCACAACTTTCAGTAGACAGAAATCAAAGAATCGGGCAGGTCAATATTCATCATTTGGCTTAATTTTGCAATAGCGAGGGAATAAAACCTGCATTTTGCATAAAGAATGTTAATGCAAAGTCGGAGTTTAGCACCACACAATAGAATCATTCACTGCAACACAATTATTTAGCACCACACAATAGAATCATTCACTGCAACACAATTATTTAGCACCACACAATAGAATCATTCACTGCAACACAATTATTTAGCACCACACAATAGAATCATTCACTGAAACATAATTATTTGGCACAACACAATAGAATCATTCACTGCAACACAATTATTTAGTACCACACAATAGAATTATTTCAAGAGATACAAACTAGAAATTAAGTTGTCGCACCGGCCTCTGCGAGTGCACACTTGAGGAGTAAGAGATACAACAAAGAGGCTTTCCCTCTCACAGCTTTTTTCCTTCTTCCCCTCCCTTCTTCCCACTTTCTTCCCCTCTTCCACCTTCCTCCTTCCTCACCCCCTGCACTCCTCCTTCCCCTCTCTTCCTCTCTCTCCTGCCCATCTCTCCTCCCCCGCCTCCACCCCACACACTCGGGGAAATATTATGCTTGAGACTTGAGTGAAGTTTTACAAGTAAAATTATAATGAGGAATTAGAACTGCTAAAAACTCATAAATAAAAATACGAGGAATTTTGCAGAGATGCTTGCAGAAAACTGCGTGTTTCGTGATCTCAGATCCTGATAAGTGAAGGAAAAACGCGCTGGACTTGAACAAAAGTTAGCATTGAAAGCAAAGTTTTCACGAGGTCGTGGCTCATTATTTAGACTGCACAGCGTCAGATCTCCAGCAGACACGGAGATCGCTTGTCTCCGTCGGCATTGGAGTACAAATCTCCATTAATTGGGGAACTGAGGGCAGTCTCCTCAAAATACTCAGCACAGCCAGCACAACTGACGAGACTCGTCAAATTACGTCACTTACTCGACAAGAAAAGAAATGGAGATGATGTATGGAAATGGAACATGGAGATGGGGCATGGAGATGGGCAATAAATAGAATAGAATAGAATGAGGCTATAGGAACGAACCTTCTGGCCCATTCCTGGGTCAGATAATTACTTCGATAATTATTTGTTTGTTTTACCCAAGTCCCATGCCGTATTTCTAGCCCGGTCAACCATGTCGGCAGCGGGATTCGAACCCGGGTCTTCCCGCTCGAAAGCAGATTCGCTCACCAGTCGACCAAGCTGGTGATGAGGCATAGAGATGGGACATGGAGATGGAGCATTGAAATTGGTCTGAATGTTGGTGCAGTAGATCATGCAGTATTGGTCCCAGCACTGGTCCCAGCGCTGGTCCCACCGCTGGTCCCAGCGCTGGTCCCAGCACTAGTTCCAGCACTAGTTCCAGCACTAGTTCCAGCACTAGTTCCAGCACTAGTTCCAGCACTAGTTCCAGCACTAGTTCCAGCACTGGTCCCAGCAATGCGATGACGTCAGAATTATAAAGCAGTCATAGCACCTGTGAGACAGAGTGACCCTTTGTGTAATTCAAGCGTTCAGTCATCCAGGTTCATGCATCAAAATATCATGCATCAAAGTGTCGTTTTGTCGTACGATGTTCATGCATCAAAATATCATACATCAAAGTGTCGTTCTGTCATCCAGGTTCATGCATCAAAATATCATGCATCAAAGTGTCGTTCTGTCATACGATGTTCATGCATCAAAATACCATACATCAAAGTGTCGTTCTGTCATCCAGGTTCATGCATCAAAATATCATGCATCAAAGTGTCATTCTGTCATACGATGTTCATGCATCAAAATACCATACATCAAAGTGTCGCCGCAGTCCGTACCTTCACTCGGTCACGCACACGTATGAAGGGCGAAAGACTCCATTTACGCTCCTGAAAATGTGACATTTCCTCACCTAAAATTGTACGTTCGTGTTGGAGATGTCGTGCGTGAGTTGAGCTCACATACGCTTGTTCATATGAAGTTAAAACTAGTGAAATCAGTTGAGAATTTTTCACTGAAGGTGTACATTTTAAAAAATTGAAACAACGTAAAAATACGAATGAGCACAGAGGATTTCATCATTAATCAGATCTCTTATTTAACCGCCACCGAGTATACATACCTTCGGCGCTGCGACTGCAGGTAAGGTTTGCTGTATAGTTCATATTTATTCCACCAATAAGTATTAAACAACCAATAACTTACGTTGATCAAGAACAATTGCAAAATATTGTCGAAATTTCTAGAAGAAAAAAAGTTTAACGGAGTAAACTTGTTCATGCATTATTATCAGTACGCAGCAGCCATCTTTGTACAGAAACAGCAAAACACGATGCTAGTGTTCCTTTAAAAAGCATGTTATTTCAATCTATTCGGACCACCAGTTCTCAATCACAGCGTCGCTCTGCCGGTTGCCAACTGAGGAGTATCCGTGATACAGACAGTACAACGAACTTACACCCACCACGCTCGTAAAATAATACAGAGATCAAAATAGAAGACAAGTATTAGGTTGGTAACTAAGTTCTCGCCGCTTCTCTGAATTATTAATTACTAGTAGACCCAAATGTGAAATTCACATGTGTTTTATTGAATTATTTCATTTTATTTCCCAGTGGACGCAGGCTTTCTGAAGGAGTTTCCACACTGAAGACTGTGTCTTTGGTATTCACAATACAGTGCTTACAATACATGTATACCCTACCGAATTTCCTCCTATCTAAATCCTTAAGAGCGTGACAGAGAGACGGACCAAGCAAGCAAGAAAGCAAGAAAGCAAGCATGCAAGCAACAAGTTGGGTATTAGTATATAGCGGGATTCTCAATTATTAAATTGAAAAAAATGGTCGGAACTTAGTTGCTAACCAGTGTTTAAAAGTTGAGTAGTTAATGGAAATGACCCTACAGACGAAGCTAGGTCGCTTTCCTCTTTCCGTCACAGCAACGATGGGTGTGTAGAGTGTACCCACGCTGCCGTCACGTGCTGTATTGCAAAGCTTTTAGTCAAATGCTTCTAGGACAAGAAAATAGTGAGAATATAAGTCATTGTCCTCCCGGTGAACGTCCATCATGTTGGAAGTCGTCAGTTATGCATTCACGATCAGACATCGCATGCGTTTCGGTGAGCTGTAGCTTTCGAGGGAAGTTTGAAGGACGAAGCTAGGCCTAAAAAATTGACGTGCCCAGATGTAGGCCCATAAGCATAGCGTGTCTAGATGTGGGCCTAGTTACACATATCCAAATGTAGGTCTAGATCCGTGACGTTCCTAGATGTAGGCCTAGATACATAGCACACATAGTTGTAGACCTAATGTAGGCCTAGACACGTGGGCTACCTATATTTAGGCACAAGCACATAATGTACCTAGTTTTGGGCCTAGACACATGACATGCCCAGATGAAGATACATCGTACAGGATGCAGCAACATAATTTACTTTTTTCAAAGGATGTTCCTTTCAAAAAAGGAAGTTATGTTGCCGCACCCTGTACAATAATGACATATTGCCAGCCCGTGTGCACTGTAGGCCTAGACCCATATTGGGCCTAGATGTAGGCCTAGACCCATATTGGGCCTAGATGTAGACCTAGACCCATATTGGGCCTAGATATAGGCCTAGACCCATATTGGGCCTAGATATAGGCCTAAACCCATATTGGGCCTAGATGTAGGCCTAGACCCATATTGGGCCTAGATGTAGACCTAAACCCATATTGGACCTTTATGTAGGCCTCAATACATGGCACATCTGGACGCGGATTGCCAAAAGAGACATAGAAGTACCGAGGCCCAGCTGCTGGGTGTACCTTAATGTAGGCTGATGCACATAATGTACAGAAATATAAAAATGCCTCTCCGTTTAGACGAATAATGTAAGTAGATTCCAGCCCAAGAAATGATGCACCTAGACATAGGCTGAACAGTGAACCTAGCTATAAGCTTACACACAGTGTACTTAGTCATAGGTCCAAACAGTGAATATAGCCTTAGGATAAAACAATGTATATAACCATAGACCCAGACACCGTGTATATAGCCATAGAGCTAGACAGTGTATATAGCTATAGACCTAGACACTGTATACGCGTATAGCTATAGACCTAGATACCATGTATACCTATAGACCTAGACACTGTGTATACAGCTATATAGTGTATAGGCCTTGTTACATAATTCAATGTACAGGGTCAGGCAAAATGATCTGACATTTGTAGGTTAAATTTATAGGTTAAATGTGTCAGATCATTTTGCCTGACCCTGTACTTTCGATATACACGAGACTTAGTTGTGGTACGTAGCAGCTGTGTGTGTTTCAACCGAGAAATACAATGAGGTGAGTGTTGCTTTTTATTTCTGTAGGTCTGTAGTGCTTCAGTAGTCTCAGTTAATGATGTATTTACTCAGCTTAATGAGGGATCAACTTAAGTTCTTGATGAGTTTTCTAAAAGAACACAATATCAAATAACGGAATTTATTTTTTATGCTCATCAGTGGTGCTTCCAGTTGGTGGTCGTCAGTGGTGCTTCCAGTTGGTGGTCGTCAGTGGTGCTTCCAGTTGGTGGTCGTCAGTGGTGCTTCCAGTTGGTGGTCGTCAGTGGTGCTTCCAGTTGGTGCTCGTCAGTGGTGCTTCCAGTTGGTGCTCGTCAGTGGTGCTTCCAGTTGGTGCTCGTCAGTGGTGCTTCCAGTTTCTGGTGTTGTCAATAGTGCCTCCAGTCAATTCCGTTGAATGGAATGTTTGGTTCACAATTCCAGCAGCAGGTCCTAGTGAGCACTGGTCGATCGCTGTCCAGAGGCACAAAGAAGTCCCTCATTACGTGAGCGCACAAAGCAGACGACAGCCCTGACAAATGAGGCACGTCCTACAGACGTACGAACCACGTACAAACCCGCACACTTTTTGCTACACTGAATGCGTACTGTAGAAGTTTCTTTCTTGGGTGATGGTGCATTCTCTCCAGGTTCCTTTATCATTACTGAGTGTGGCAAGAACCAAAAACGTACGCAATGACATAAATCTTTTATTCAGACTTATTTGCAGAATCAAAATCACAGTAAATCACAGGTGAGTTTCAACGATCCTACTCAACGTGCAGACGCACGTTACTGAACGTAAGTAGTATAAGAAAAATAAACACTTGATTCGTGTCACAGGTTGGTTGCATGATAAGCTAGACCTCCTCGGGATTGAGGGTAAGGGAGGAATAGAGAAGGGAATTGTTCCCTCCTGTATCTCACGGCACAAGCCCACACCACCACAGATACCAGTGCTCTGCAGTGGGTAGCTAGGATACTGTTGAACCCCCAAAAAAACCTCACATTGAGAACTCGTTTTCCACATTTTTGTTCCCGTCGATTTGTATTGTTGAACCCCTTACAGGAATAATAATCGAGATATTGAACAAGAGAATATTAGAGCATGAATGAAATGAGCACCTGTACTCATTAGGCAGTTTGCGAGTCAACCATTGAATTCAGAGTAAAAACTGTGACGCACCTAAATTTCTTCAAAACCTCAAAAATAGCACTTTGAGGTTCATCTAAAGTGCTTCGTGTGATGAAAAGTAAGCGTTCACAAGCGTGAATTTAAACTTAAATGTTTAATTCCTTGTGTTTGCATGAAAGCAAACAATAGTCAAAACTTTTATCTCCCGTAAAACATACAGTAAACGTCAACATACCGTAAATGTCAACATACCGTAAACATACTAGACACAAAACAACACGGGCCTACGAGGGTCAGCCCAGTTTATCGGAGACAGACGTATAATGCAATACGTCCTGCAATTTTTTTCTGATGCACTTTTTTTCTTGCTATTATCGTTGACCAATAATACCCGACAAGTGGTTGGCTCAACGGCAAACAGAACACAAATACACACACAGGACACACAGCGTCATGCAATCAAAGGTTGTATGCGTGGTGGTGACCCGTACTTTGCTATTCAGAAAACAAGCGATGTTGGCAGAGTGTATGAAGAGCATTAAACGCTTTTTTTCAGCTGTGCAGTGTTTGTGGTATTTGATCAGGTTGTTGTTTGTCCAGCTGTGCAGTGTTTGATCAGGTTGTTGTTTGTCCAGCTGTGCAGTGTTTGATCAGGCTGTTGTTTGTCCAGCTGTGCAGTGTTTGTGGTGTTTGATTAGGTTGTTGTTTGTCCAGCTGTGCAGTGTTTGTGGTGTTTGTCCAGGTTGTGATCTTTAAGCAGTCTAGTGTTTGTCCAGTGTTTGAAGAGACAGGTGTGTGCAATTACAACGAAAAATATAATAAAGAACACTTCACCTGTCCTCTCTTCCTAAAACACAGCGGTCATGAAGACGTCATACCTCCTTGATTACTTCATTCCCAACCTGACCACCGCGGTGACGCCGTCCTATCAAAAATGTCATGCTAAAAATAAAGACCACTAGTAAAATAAAGGGACAAATCACGGACATCGCGTGTAAACAAATGTAATCAGCACGCAGCAGCGGCGGCATCATTGAGCATGCAGTCCAGCGCTCCACTCTATTGCCGCCCTCAACGACTTCTCTGAGACACAACAGCATTATTGCAAGTTTAATTTTGCCACCAAAAACTCATAAGACAGAGCTGGACTGGTGGCAAAAGTTGAGCCGGCAAGAGCGCATTATTACGCGCCAGTTCTAATATTCTGGCCGGCGGCGGCAAAAGTCCGAGAGCCGGGGAGTTGCGTGTCGACAGAAGGGCACTTTCAAGATCAAATTAAACTTGACCCTCGCGTTTGTTTTGCCTAGACAATGCAGGGCGGACAGCTGCGGTACTGTTGCCGCGAATGCGCATCTTGATTTGGTGCCAGCAATCCTAATTCTTCTTGAACACAAGCGTTTCCTCGCGCAATTAGTGAGTCGTGTCATAGGTGAAGAGGTACACAGAACTGTGAGTTTATTTTCAGAAAATGAACCGAAACACCCGCCACACGCACACATGTTACATGCTCACATGCCACACGCACACATCCCATACGCACACATGCCACACGCACACATGCCACACGCATACATGCCACACGCACACATGCCACACGCACACATCCCATACTCACACTTGGCACACGCACACATGCCACACGCACACATGCCACACGCACACATCCCATACTCACACTTGCCACACGCACACATGCCACACGCACACGAACAATTAATGATCACTACCAAGATTCCAGTTATAATTTTGCATTAACACGTTGCCTCCGATTGCCTGATTGGTGTAAAACTACACTTTGTACGCATAGTCACTAGAAGGATCTGAAAAAATTACAGAACCTAACCTAAGTGGTACACATACGTACTACTTCGGAGTCAACGTGTTAAACTTAACAATATAAAGTTGTACAGCACGAGCTGGAGTAAGAGTAGCAGTACTATGGTAACAGGAATAATGAGCCTTTACATAGGCCTACTCTGTGGTAACAGAAATGATTAGCCATTAATCGGGCTGCTCACACAATATTGGTGACGCACGGAACCCTGAATGATGTGTGGTAGTGTGGTCCACGCAGCACAGCGCGTGGACTGGCGGAGTGAGACCTAGTATTCGAGGTAAAGTGGATGCGAGGAGTTCTAACTGAGTAATCGTCATGGAATCAGCGACAAAATGGATACAGGAGAGTTTGTGGCGTGTGTATGTATTATAAACTGTGTATTGTGTATGCTTCAAGTGCATTTTAGGAATAAAGTTCGCAATTTCCGCTTTAGAATGGATGCATAAGCAGTCGGTAGGTCGGTGCCAGCAAGTAATGTATACGAGAGAGCTTGGCACAGTGTGAGCGGGAAGTCGCTGTGAGGAGCATAACTGATCTTAAGATGCTAGCATTCAGAACTGAAAATTCAATAGGTTTGTACTGTTACTCGATTGAAAATGAAGTGTCTTTTTTCTGTTTTGCCGTAAAAAGTAGAGGAATAACAGAGTTGGATGATTACGGAAGAGTAGAAGGGAAACGGAGGTGGTTAGCTAGTTGATAGTGGAGAAACAGAGTCGGATAGCTTAGGAAGAGTAGAGAGGAAACAGAAATGAATTGCTGATGAAGAGTAGAGGGAAAACGTAGGTGGGTAGCTGGTGAACAGTAAAGGGGAAACAACTTTGCATAACTGGGGAATAGAAGGAAAGGCCAATAGGACGATACGAGTTGAGGATACACAGTGAGTGAGTGAGAGCTAGAATGGATGCCCATACGAGTGAGCGATGTGAGGCCATGAGTCGTGTGGCACAGACCTATGATGCAAACAGCCCTAGGCAGACTGGATGTCATACCAGTATTAGTTATCGAGTACTATGGCATCCAAGTTACATTCATGATAATTATGGGCAATTATAAATCTTCATTAGGGTTAGGGCGAGCCATATGCGTTTGAAATAGATTCGAGAATTAAGAAATTAGTTTAGCGCTGGAATTTCCTAGGAAGCAAGTTACAGTGAACGAACCGTGTTATTTTCTAAATCAAAACGAGATCTAAACTCTGATGTCACAACTGCAGTCCTTGATACTCACTGCTGTTCATGCGAGGCTAGGGAAGCCTGCCACCAAAACTTACCTGAAATGCAAAAAAAGGTATATTTAAAACACCGAAATTGAATACAACAGCAAATAAGCATTTGCTTCTAAAAAATGAAAAAAAAACAGTGAAAAGTAACGCATTTCAAAAGTAGTCTCCAGATAATTCAATGGCATATTCTTAATTAATACTCCTATTTTAAAAAGTGAAATTATATTCAATTAATTAAAATATGGTATTTTCTACGATAATTATAAATAAACTGTGATTGCCAACCCAATATACTATTTCCTGTTATTTTTTACCAGCCAGCAGCGATTGCTGTCAATCATGGCTTATTTTACGAGAAGCTACGTAAATTAAAGTAAATCGAGCGTAAAAATTCGTCTGGACGGCACCTTTACGACTCTCTGCCTCCACGACACTCGTGTTCTGGCTGTGTAATGGATGAAAATTTTCATAATTTGCCTATATTTGCCCTGTCCTCAACCCGCCGTTTGCCACAACCTCGCCCCTTACTCCCATCCCTTTGCCCCTTACTCCCCTCT
>VCRD01006364.1:3189-23482 GCA_006783055.1 Trinorchestia longiramus
AGGTCTAGTATAGATTTAGTTCAGGTCTAGTTTAGTTCAGGTCTAGTTTAATTCAGGTCTAGTTTAGTTCAGGTCTAGTTTAATTTAGGTCTCGTTTAGAGTTATTGTGGGTTTAGCTTAGGCCTAGTGTAGGCCTAGTGTAGGCCTAGTGTAGGCCTATTGTAGGCCTAGTGTAGGCCTAGTGTAGGCCTAGTGTAGGCCTAGTGTAGGCCTAGTGTA
This sequence comes from Trinorchestia longiramus, assembly GCA_006783055.1. NCBI lineage: Eukaryota > Metazoa > Arthropoda > Malacostraca > Amphipoda > Talitridae > Trinorchestia > Trinorchestia longiramus. The sequence continues at coordinate 3,409 of VCRD01006364.1, forward strand.
GGCCTAGTGTAGGCCTAGTGTAGGCCTAGTGTAGGCCTAGTGTAGGCCTAGTGTAGGCCTAGTGTAGGCCTAGTGTAGGCCTAGTGTAGGCCTAGTGTAGGCCTAGTGTAGGTGTTAAGAAATTTATTGAGATGTGATCCACTATTGGAGCCCCACTGTGCTTTCATTTCTAGCGCTATCACCCACCGACAGAGTGTAGTTTTTCGTTCGACAAAATGCATCAATTTTTGATTACGAGAAAAGGTACAAGTTTATTTTTTGTGTTTTTTAGTGATACAGTATCATTACCAGATGGTCGAAGTATTGAATTTTTACTTAAAGATTACCACAGGAAACATGTCAAGTATTCTAATGAGGTACGCTGCTTGGCGGTCTGTATTGGAGAAGATTATCATCATAGAGCGGGATTATGATAAGACATGAGAGCGAGTAAGAAAATGACGTATTTTCAAGCCACAAGTATCTATGCAAACATGTTTGGCAGTTTAATTGAAAGAGTTGACAGAAAAGTGTCTTGATATTGGGATACATTAATGGACAATTATTGAGTACGTTAAATAATAACTAACTACACTAATCATTAACTAACTACACTAATCATTAACTAACTACACTAATCATTAACTACCTACGCTAATCATTAACTACCTACACTAATCATTAACAAGCTACATTAATCATTAACTAAACACATTTGTAATCACCAAGGCAATTTTGGTAACAGCGGTGCCATGTAGCGTGGAAGTACAGCATTCAGAAGAAACAAATGCATCACGTCACCACCAAAACACTGCAGACGCTCACACGTGTCAGGGGCTGAAAAAATTACTTGTCCAATTGTGTGGAGGATTTAAGCGTCTTGTACTAGAAGCCCACGCTCATTTTAAAGGGGAACAACGCTGCTGGAGGGCACAAGCAAACAACCTTAAGACATGAGGCCATCACTGCGGTGTCTGGGTTATAAAAATGTGGGGCGCGTGTGAGTGTGTGTGCAGAATGTGCGTGTGTATTGTAAGTAGTGTTTATGTATGTGGGGGAGAGTGGGTATGTGTGTAGGTGTGCAGAGTGTGTATGTAGGTGTGCAGAGTGTGTGTGTGTATGTGTGTGGAATGTGTAGAGTATCACGCTGAAGTTAATAGGTCTACACAGTCACGCTGGAGTTACGTCTTTATTCAAACCACTCGACTGAAGAAGGATTTAACACGTTGACTCCGAAGTGGTACGTATGTGTACCACTTAGGTCAGGTTCTGTAATTTTTCAGATCCTTCTAGTGACCATGCGTACAAAGTGAAGTTTTTTCACCAATCAGGCAATCGGAGGCAACGTGTTAAGGCTTCAATTTTGGATGTTTGGTAACGGGGGGGACGCCTGTTTCATGGTCTTATTTGACTGGGAACTGGAGAGACTCGTTCAACTTGCGGTAAATTTTCCTAGCTCAGATCGTATACACAATACCGTCAATTTATTGATTTACTTTGACGGAAAATGAATAGAATTTTGAAATTTCTAGTAGCTGATTTTACAAGCGTAGATCCTAATCACCCCGAAAGTCTCTTCTTTTCTACCATTAACTTTGACCCTCTAGACGCATTGCATTTAATATAATAAAACTTAGGGCAGTTCATTTGGTTTTTCCGAAGAGGCTAATGATTCTTTTTAATTTTTTAAGCACTGAATTAGAGTTGCTGCTTGCACTAACATTAGAAAGCCTCAGGAAGTAAATGTTCGTTCTTTGAAATCATGGCAAAACGAGAAGAGAATTCTTCGTGTATTAAACTAATGGCAACAGAAACCAGTAGTTAAGTGGAGCTGAAATTTTGCTTAATCCGACAAAAAAGTCGTCACAAAAATATTGCGTTCGTCTTTGTGAAAATAAACTCAAAATGGAGATGAAAGAACATTTAAAAAATTTACACACATGTAATTCGAACGTTTCGGGCCGCAGGTTTTAGGTAAATTTAACGAACCGTTTTTTGATTTTCTGCGTTTCTGATACTTTTTTTGAGCACGAGTCACGGCTTAGGCCTTAGGACGTCAATGTATTTTTCGTACAATAAGTAAGCATGAACAGGAGGATGTAAGTGAACACGGAGGAGATTTACGAACTTGTATTTAAATATACGAGTATACTATTAGTTATTGACTATTTAAGTCTAAACTTTAGATTGTTGACCATTTGTGGAGAGTGAGGATGTGGAGATTGGAGATGTGGNCCACCACCGCCTTGCCACCACCACCTTGTCATCACTACCACCACCACCACCCCACCTGCCAACCACCCTCTGCTACAATCATATTTGGACTGTGAGGAGCGAGCTTGGGTCAGCAGCGTGCAGGCGTGATGGGTCTGACATCAAGTTTATGTGAGCCATTTCATTGGGACTGCCTTCAATTGCGCGCTATGAGGCCTATTTGGTGGCCTTCATTATAGGCTCCGCGCAACAGAGGCCGGCCACCGCTTCATGAGCCGTGTGTGATGAAGGGCCGCGGCAGCACAACTAAATGCCTCCGTCCGACCTATTGTTTAAAAACATTCCATTGCTATTTTACCAGCATTTTGTTATTTCTTAATGCTGTTGATTGTTGGTCTTGAAAGTGGTACTCGAGATGAAGAATACCTCGAGTTCTGCTCGGAGATGCCAAGGTATACTTTAAGAAATATTGACCTGCATTAAAGTCTTTAGGAGTAACCGTTACTTTCTGCACCGCTACAATTTTTCTGGCATTAAAATACGTCTAATCACTGAGGAAGATACGATGCATGTTAAAAATGTGTCCCTGTCAACTTTAGGTACTTCGAAATATTTCATCTCTACCATAAAAGTTATTTATGTGCGAAATGCAAGTTAATATTAGGCCACATAAACAAGGCTAATCGCTTTCAATGAATGGCCGTTGAGTCTTCATTGTCAGCTAGTGCAAGTCGTTGATAAAGGAGCATATTAATATTTGATTATCTGAGCCAAAGACAAGGCTTTAACCCTTTCAGGCTCATACTTTTGATGAAACGATATGCGTAACATGCTCAAAAGTTAACAGATTCATAGGAATATTCGCTTGCATTTATGATGGTTGTACAAATTTTGAGCAGCTAAAGCAGCGAGGGAACTCAATTTTAAAAAGTGGTATGGTTTTTGTACCCCCAAGCATTAAACATTACCTCTTTGGAGGTATAACACGTGCACCACTAGACCTGAAAGGGTTAAAGAGGGCTTGAGACCAAGACGGATGGGTGTCTGATTAAAACCATTCATATAGTTCATGATATGATGTTTGAACGTTAAATAGCCCATATTTTGTCTTCTGTGACTTTGCCGTGTTTGCATTTGCTCGAACTATCGACCTTACCTAACAGGGACTTGTGCGTAGACACTATTGTAGACTTTAAATTTTTTAATCTGCATCATGTAAGAGTTTTAAATGAATGAATTTATCAAGGTGAGAAGACGAGGAAAATGAAACGAGTTGTTGCAGGAGCCATGAACAGGAAGGAAGAGGTGGTCAATGCACTTAATACAGTCCGTGTTCACTGCAGCCCAGTAAATATTTAAAACCCAACAGCTCAACTAGTAAGTAGCCCAGTAAATATTTCCAGCCTAGCAGTGCAGCCTCTATAGCAACCCAGTCACGTTTCCCTACCCAGTTCCACGCAGTCTGCTCATTATTTCACTTCCAGCAATCCAGCTGCAAGCAGCCCAGTCACTATTTCACTTCCAGCAGCCCAGTCACTTTCACTTCTAGCAATCCAGCTGCAAGCAGTCCAGTCACTATTTCACATCCAGCCGCCCAGTCACTTTCACTTCTAGCAATCCAGCTGCAAGCAGTCCAGTCACTATTTCACATCCAGCCGCCCAGTCACTTTCACTTCCAGCAGCCCTGTCACTTTGACTTTCTACAGCCCAGTCATTTTGACTTCCAGCAGCCCATTCACTTTGACTTCCAGCAATACAGCTGCAAGCAGCCCAGTTACTATTTCACTTCCAGCAGCCCATTCACTTTGACTTCCAGCAGCCCATTCACTTTGACTTCCAGCAATACAGCTGCAAGCAGCCCAGTCACTATTTCACTTCCAGCAGCCCATTCACTTTGACTTCTAGCAGCCCAGTCACTTTGACTTCTAGCAGCCCAGTCACTTTGACTTCTAGCAGCCCAGTCACTTTGACTTCCAGCAGCCCAGTAACGAGCTCGTGAGAGGACGTGCCGTAGACTGGAATGCTGCAACTCGGGAGTCTGGAACAACAGTAAGCGTCTGCAGGGTTGCTGGATCCTTGCGGCAGTGGCTCACAAAACCTTAATTATCCTCGGCTTCAGGCCTTTTGTTTTCCAGCGCTCATTGCCATTATTTAGGGACTTGCACATCAACACGAGGCTCAAAAGGTGAAGATCTTACGTATGCTGATGGCTTCAAAATAGAGAACAGTGCATAGGTAGATTAAGTGGAAAAATTGGCAACCAAAAAGAAGTCAGAGTGAATATTTGACATAAATATTCAATATAAGTGAAGGGAGATAGTGATTTATTCATTGCCAGTGTTTGTCCGGATTTCATCATTATCCAAGCACTAATAAAACTCGTATTAACAGTAAAAATAAATACTAATACAGTTTTTTGTTTTGTACACAACGACTGGTAGTAATTCTTCATTGTTTCTCCGAACATATGAGGAATTTATTTGTATTCCTAATTATCTGTTTCTTATTGGTATTTATCTCGTAGAAAATGATGAATTTAAATAATGCTTTAGAGTTTTATGGTTCAATTTGCCTCATTGCAATTCGCTGCTTTAATGCATTCTGTTGAGTCTACTTTGCATTGAAATAAATCCCAGTTACATCCTGGTGACTCTACCGTATATGCTAGTGAATAACAGCAGTATGGTGTTTAGCTCAACTTACGGCACACATGATTGAACATATTTATGATTAACATGATCACAGTACTGTACTTGGTGTGTGATGACTCGTATACTTACAGTACTGTACTGGGTGTGTGATGACTCGTATGCTCACAGTACTGTAATGGGTGTGTGATGACTCACATGATCACAGTACTGTACTTGGTGTGTGATGACTCGCAACTACATGATGACAGTTTGTATTGAACATCATCACATCACTTATGACACACATCACTCGCTCATTGTACGAAAGCTGCAGGGGAACCAGTGGCTCCATTGTCTCTCCTGCACGACCATCAATAAATGAAGAAATAACAGATACCACAATTTTGTTTTGCGGCATTGTTCTGTCAAGAAACAGAGCATAACAAGTCCCTGAAAATGACTGAAAAAAATTCCTTTGTGTTTGACAATGTATGAGCAGGTCCTCTCTTCACACGGCTTTATCAGCCGCTACCAACGCTGTACGTGCTTTGCATGAGGGAGTAGCAGGTCTTCATGCTATGAAGCCACCGGACTCACAGTCCATTGTATCCTAATAGTATATAGGTTGATGCGTCTTCAATGACATGGTTGTGATGTGTGTAAATATTATTCCTTCTGTTCAGAAACAGCTGGTGCACTGTTAAGAAAGCCTTCCGGCGTTAATGTCCCGGAAAATATTCGGGAATTTGTCTTTTCCTTTGTTTTTTTTGTACTTTTTAAAGTATGGTGTGAAACGTTGAAAGTATAACGTATGAGTTAAATATTTAATATTTTTTCCTCTACATACACCATATTTGACCAATGTCAACAGTTGCATGCACCAACTGTTTTCGACCGGAGGGAGTATTAAACTTTCAGTGCACTTAGAACTTATTTTCCAATGAACATTAGAGAGTTGACGAACCTCATCACATTCTATCCATTAGATGAGCGTATTGTTTTACAATCAACTGAAACGCTTGACTGAGTTTTTTAGCTCGTATCTTTTGTGGTATTTTCAGAACATGAAACGAACAAAAGTCTCGGTTTTGGTCCAGTAATTGCACTGTAGTGAGACTTTCATTCACTATTCGACTTGAAAATGTTACACGGTTTCAGTGAGACCATTTCAGCGGCCAACTGTAACGACTATGGTGAGACTGTATTTCATGATGATGTTTCAGGATCATATTTGTTGTTATGAGTACTGCATCAGAAGCAGTGTTACCAAACAGAACTGAATTTCCTTATCGCCTGCCACTGAAGCTTCATTATTCCCTGAACCACGTTTACAAGCTCTCTGGCATCCGGCGTCTCCTGACTTTTTTAGTCTCGTGAACTCCGTCGTAGTTGTGGCTGTAATTCCTGAGCGTACGTGTGTACCACAGTCACAGTTACTTACTTATATTATATTTCCAATTTGACACATATGCATAAAATTATCAAGTTGACAGATATGCGTTATTAATTTTGTGTATGTATTATACATTTATACATTTTAGGTACATGTTTTATATATATATATATGTATATATGTATATATATATATATATATATATATATATATATATATATATATATATCAACTTGCTTTTCCTTATGAATATCACAACTATTATTTATTCTTCGTAAAAAATATCAAATAAATTTGCATAAATTGAATTGAAAACGTAGTTGAGCTTTTTGGAAATCAAATAAAAGTTTTGCAGCTGTACAATTAATTTGCCATTATTTCTCATGGACGTTTTAGCAAATTATCAGTAAAATTAATAAGTGGATTACAAGCATATAAACTGGAAACAACGTTAGGACTTGGATCAATGAAGAGTGAAGTAAAGTTTAACAGATTTTAAAAAGAAATCATACTTAAATAATAGTGATTTTATAACGTTGGAAGATAATGTACTAAAATGCGATATACTTATTGTATGTAGACACAAAAATTGGAAAGAATACAAAATAATTTTAAAGTATTCACATGAAAACCTGATCTAGATCTTTGCAGACATTATGAATCCCAAATGAAAACCTGATCAAGATCTTTACTTTCAACAAGAATTGTAACTCTTGTACAGGAATTAAGTTATTATAATTCACTGAACAAAATAGAACTTTGTGTTGGCTTGGATGCTCCGCTATCACTTCGCTGCACACTGCTGGTAGAAATATTGATGGCAAACATACTGATTGAATGGATCATTCGCTTTAGTGTCTATTTATTTCCCATCTGTTTCTGCGCCTATTGACACACTAACAATGACGCTCGCTTCTTGGTTTTGTCCATCAGCTAATGAGACACATTACACGTGTTGACTAACAAACATTGCTACAGTAACCATCAAACTTGACTAGATAAGGACGATACACCATCTGCTTATTTAGCGATTTATTGTCCTCGGTTTCAAACAAGATTAAATGTCGTCATAAAACTCCATTGAAAAATTGCTTTGACCTCATGTGACTATGAAACAATTAGTCAATATTGCCTCCACAGTTGTAGGCAAATAAAAGATGAGTGTATAGATGCTAACGCAACATACTGCGTGAGCCCTGATCTTCAGCCTAATCTGGTGAGGCGGTCGTGATCCGTGTCATGAACTCAGTTACGATCTGGTAACTCCCGAGTTCTCGGAGTTACTCAAAACGTGAAGGATGAACGGTTTTGTAAAATGAAATGTTATTGATATTTTGTGGAAAAATATGTTCTCGTATAAATATAGAAATGTCATTAAAATGTTCTTGATTTAATTCATGGCGTGTGAGAAGGGTCGATCTTATTCCAATATATTACATAACCTCGGTTAGGTCATCACTTATATTTCAGCAATAAATATGCAGTCACTCATGAGTTTGTAACTTGTACAGTTTTTAGCATTTCAAATTCATAAACAGGAACTCGTTGCATGCTACAACACGACTTTATGAGCTGGGTCATGAAAATGATGGGTGACCTTGTATGAAGGTTGAATTCACTATCTTACTGCATGTAACAGCTTGCCATGATTGAAGTTTTTCTTCGATCTTTTAGCTGTGAGTATTCCTTTAGTTAATTATTGAGTTAGTTTGAACCCTGCTTGCCAATGGACGCGCAACTGTGCTTGTATTCCGAACCTAAAGTAATATAACAGACGAGTATTTGCTCTCTAGATCAGGATTGTCGGTGCACTTTCCAGTGAAGCTCAGCAGAATAAAATGAACGTTAGTCGCTGGATTACACACGAGGCTTAAGCTAGCGCTTGACTTTTGTTGATAGTCACGCACGGGAGCTCAAAATACGCTGATAGAGACAAATTCTTATTGGAAGCGTTACAAGTTCCATGTGAGTAATTCATTTTGGGCACTTCAAAGCTTTCTGAAAGACTTCAAGATTAAAATTCTTAATCAAAGAGTAGGTATTCGAATTTTCAAGTGAAGAAAAATATCTTAAAAGCATAATCAAGACATTCCTCAAATGGAAAATTTTTATTAGTTTTCGAGTGAGCCATGTTGATCTTGAGGAGGATCTAAAAGTCAATTATTCTTTTTACTAATTTTTACCAGATAATTCAACGCATGAAAAAACAAGTTGAGTTCCCTCGGTGCAGTTGTGAAGGTTAAATTCAAATTTTCTCCATCATCATGATTGTTTTTTTTTAAATTTTTTACATTTAAAACAAAATGACTAGGAATTCGAGGGTGTGCAGAAATTTTTCGAGAAAATATAAGGCAAATTGTGCCTCATCCTGCAGTGAAGGAGTGCATGACTGCGAAGTTGCGTGATGGCTCCCACTTCTACTCGTACGAACATTAAAGGTCACTGAAGCAATTGTCAAAGATTGCTTTGTTCTGACCCTTTACCAATCGCAATGCTTCAAAAAATGTCGGAAGTTAAAAATAACCTGCCTTTGCAGTTACTAAAGATATGTCTTTGCAAAACTTGTGTATGGTAGTAGTGTGTTGGGAAATGTTGTAACTCGAAAACGGTAAAACTGAGGAGTTATGATCAATTTCAGGGTAGGTGTTACACTTCCAAGACACAAATAGACGACGATTCCTTTTTATACGTTAGTTCATGCAGAGTGTCATAATTTTTTATTGCACTGCGGTCTCTACATGCACAACATTTTTTTTAAGTTCAAGTCGATTTCGACTCGACCTGCTCACAGTTCACGGATTTAGAACGTGTCCTGCGGGTCACTGTTATTTTCTGTTCTTCGAAAGCTATATTCCAGCAGGTGCGTGAGGGGCAGAAGGGGACGAGCCAGCGCTCGAAGTTTGATCATTAGGAATTTTACGTCATGATTGCATGCTTGTTCAAGGAGCTGGTCGAGTGAGCGTTCTTTGGATTTGTTCTTCTTCATCAGGGGTAGGATATGCTTCATGCCGTCCTGTCACTTGGCTACATTCTTTTGCAGTCCGTGTGACTCCCTTTCCTGGAACTGCAAACCAAGTATGGAAAGCCATTTGTGAGGCCCATTTTAATGAGAGTAATTTGGTAATTGTTCACTCCCTGATGTATCTTGATGTGAACCACCGATGCACTCACACAAGGCACCTTTCTAAAATGTTTATTCTGCTCTTTGCACTTTATTTTGGAAGATAGTATCCGTGAAGCAAGATTAATGTACTTTATATACAGCAGTGCCTATTGTATTTGTAATAGAACATGAAGCCAGATGATCCACGCAGAGGTATCAAATTATGCGCGTACTCAACCTTTACGTTTATTGCGTAGCCTTGAAATGGCACGCATTGAAGGGCTGTCGCTTCTGTTCAAATTTACCTGATTATGTTACGAGGAAATTCTAATTCTGCTCAGAAATAGGCAGTTTGAGCAAGTCTCTGCTTTTATTAACGTTGATTGAACTTGAATTACTTATAGATCTTCTTTAAGAAGGTGACTAGTTTGATAATAATAATAATTCAGCCAAAACACGTAGAAATGTCTTTTTCTAGATCAAAATTCGCAGGTTTGTGTCTCTCTTTTAGTCATCCTTGATACTTTTTGTATGTTTTTAAGCTCTCACAAAAAATACTACGATAGTAGGAGGGAAAAACAGAGATAAATAATGTCATACCATGTGACAGACAACAGGATAAAAACAATTTTGGAAGAATGACAAAGAACTGAAAGTTCTAAACTCACTCGAGAGGTTCCAAATCTTTGAAAGCTATTTCCTGTCTCCTTAAACTTAACTATTTCCTGTCTCCTTAAACTTAACTATTATCCTGTCTCCTTAAACTTAACTATCTCCTGTCTCCTTAAACTTAACTATCTCCTGTCTCCTTAAACTTAACTATTATCCTGTCTCCTTAAACTTAACTATCTCCTGTCTCCTTAAACTTAACTATCTCCTGTCTCCTTAAACTTAACTATTATCCTGTCTCCTTAAACTTAACTATCTCCTGTCTCCTTAAACTTAACTATGCGAAAAACTTGAAGTGTAATGAAAATAGTTGGCCTCGAGTCTTGAGAATTTTACCTCTAAAAGACAAAGCAGTTTCGTTAGTGAGCTCCTTTGTGGTTTCGAATGACTTCTTGACTGTTTTTAATATCTGTGAGAGACACCACCTATTACGTATTAAAACAAAAATTGATCAATGATTTCATTCAAGCATTTTTACTATTTTTATTCTGTATACTTACACAAGATCAGAAGTCGGCCGACCTAATCTCAGAAGTCAGCTTGGAATTTCGTTTACACACATTTGCAAGAAATGATAAAACCGAGACAGTGTTTGAAAATACTGTCTAATTCAAAGTATTCCCCCAATATTCCAGTTCTAGCAGCTATTCTCAATTTTACTCAATCCGAGACACTGACATTGGTAGCTTGATACTATTATAAATTGGGGTTTATAGTCATTACCAAACTATTTTTCCTTCATTTATACGAACGCTATCTGCGAAGAGCACAATACTACTACAAAGGCAGTATTGTGCTATATAATACAAGCTGCCGTACTGGAGCAATGGCAACGTGCTTCAGTTTCCGATTATCGACGAGTTTCAAGTAAAAATTGTTTTCTTTTGTGCACTGAACTGAGCTAATTAACCTGAAGATGAGTCAAGAGTCTCTACAACTGACGATTCAAATCGTACGCTGTAAGGCAAGAGAGCAAATCTCGGTGAACTACTTGGTAATGAAGCCGATCTTTCATGAGCTCATGGTCAATTGGATGCTTGAAACAACTCAATAAAAATAATGTATTGAATCCACGTAATATGTTCGTTTATTGTATTTTTCAAACTAGAAATAAACTTTCCATGTTCTAGGCAATTGATTGGACATAAGAGCGGTATGTTGAAGGAGCAGTCGGCTTACTGAAAAACATTGTTACATATATTTCTAGTATGATTTGTACATGAGACAGGTAATAGAATCGAGTAGGCTTTGCACTGCTACGATTGACGACGAAGCTTGTGAAAGAAGAAAGCTGAGAAGCCTCTTGCGATGGAAGTAATACATTCACGACTTGGAATAAATGAATGGCACTATTCAGAAGGAAAATTTCAGGTATTTTTAATTTTTTAACATACAAAAAAAAACGTTACATGTCTGTAGAAATTTCAGAATTTGCAGGTATTGCAGCGAGTTCTCTTGCACTTCTGATGCTTCTAGTATCTAGGCTACACCTCTATTCTAGTCTGCACACGATGAATTTTCCTGTTATATTTTACTAAGTTTCGCTCACACTTGCATTCTAGTTGCATAACAAACAGCCAAGCGCTAGCGGTTAACAACATTCTGCCGATTTTTCACGTAGTTGGGCGTAAACAAATTAAAGCCGTCGTAGAGCCAGTGCAAAGGCCAAACGTGTCCAAGCTAAATTAAATACAATATTTCTAGATCTTTTTTCTTTTTGGGCGTTTCTAGACTGAAGTGTGGAAGAATATATACGTTGCGTTGTTTCTTCAACACACGTGTTAAATTTAGGGTCCGTTCAGGAGGTTCCATGACGCAAATTGCAAAATGTTTATTAACAACAAAATATGATCAGCATGAGTTGCGATAGTTGAAACTTATCAAATATTTGAGGGCAGCAAAAACTGTTTGAGATGAAAGAAATTGTTCACAGTTAAAGATAAGAAATTGATCATTTAGGCTGTAAACGATAAGAAGTTTGCTAGACACTTCTCATAACAAATTTAGGAAAATGTTTCAAGCCAATAAAAAATAGGCAACACTCTAAGCAATTGTGGGCATTTTCATTCATGCGTCAGAGTCCATATTTAAAACGAGGCTTCTGAGTAATTGTCAGAATAATTTTCCATTACTTTTATTGGAACAATATCCATAGAGCAATACGTCAGCATTGCTGGGGAGTCAAGGGAATGGAATTGCTTTGCATACTTCACAACTGCGTATCATGAATAGGAGTACAGAAACCATCCCAGCTTTAGTGTAGGGATACGCAAATTTTTAATGGAAATTCCCAGTTGAAAAAACTGTTTGAAAGCGAATTGATCATTCGTGAATTTGAAAAGTTGAGTGAAGCACTACCTCTTGATGAACTGTTTCTGCCTTTATAACAGTTCCTTTTCTGTTTATAGAGCAGGGTGTAAAACGCTAATCAAAACGCAAATTTTTAAATAGGGAGCGATCTGGTGATGTCAAAAATTGGACAAGGACTGAAAGTGAATGAATAGTTGTTTGCCTTAGCCTTCATCTCAATTTGCCAAGTAAGGAAGTTTTGATGGACAAGATATTTTTCCAACACTGGATACTGAATGTATAAGAATAATTAATTCTTGCCCGAATTTAGGCAGTTTCCCTGCTCCCTAGGCTGATGGTAAGTTTTGACTGGGCTCTCCTGTAGGTGTCGGATAATAAGAGGTATTTTGCACCTCATTTGAAGATGGACCTGACGGTGTCATGTCTACCCAGGGCAAACTCGCTCACATCTGCTATTCCAGTGTCGATCTGTACATCGCTAATAAGATCCTAGTCGAGCCGAATTCAGAGCCAGAATTCATTCCTTGGAGAAGCAAGTAGAGCGTTTGCAGACACGGTGCTCTTTATTTAACTTTCAGGGGGCAGAGCTCCACTGGGCTTTGCTCCAGAGCAAGGACCGTTGGTGCCAGACTGCAACGGCCCACTAAATAATTACAGACTGAATTACTGCTCTAGAATAGACGCGAAACTTCTTGAGGATGCAGTCGGTCAAAGCGCTCACGGTGCGCTTGCAGTTGAGAGCACCTTTGAAAAGCAAGGGGCGTTAATTGTTGCGTGACTCGGCAGTGCGTCGTTCTCGGTAGACCACTCCAATTCAGAATTATACTCACAGAACAATATCAAAGTGACTTAAATGAACGACACATTCAAGGAGGAAGTAAGGGGACTCTAAGATATCTAGCTTCTTCTCGCTTCAAAATGCGCAAACAAGTTAACCCTATATACGGTATACTGTATATGAGGATTTCTACGAATAGTTGAAACAAGAAAAGTTTTATATTCATGAGTCATGGATATAACTTCTCCTGGTGTTCTTATAAACAAACCAGTATGTATGCTGAGAGTAATGAGAATCGTATTGGGGTTCAAGACTACTAATGACAGCACAGAGGCCTTCAGACAATATCAAAACTGTATTTCGCTGCAAGGACTTAAGTTTCTAGGTATTTAATCAAAACCTAGCAAGAGCAAGAGAACAGTGAAGCCTGTTATTCGGTTAGTGATATACGTACATACTCCGCTTATATGATGGCTGCGTCCTAATGAGGAAGCACATTATTATTTAAATATCACTATGATGGTTTACTTCAAAAGTCTCTAATAAAGTGGTTGCCATATTTTTACAGTGTGGTACTTATTGAAGAACAGAATAATTATGAAACCTTAATCCCAAAAAACAGAATTAAACTTCAGGTTCGACTTGAATTATAACTCGTAGTTCCATATCCAGTGGGGTTCAGGAGTTATCAGTAATTACATTCAAGGCTTTTAATACTGTTCATCACTCACCAACTTAGATCACTAGGTACCACTGAGTAACCTTGATTCACCGAAGTCCCTAAGTTTGATTTCTGGCTCAGCTTAACACGTTTGTAGCGATGCGACCCACCGGTGGGTCACTCAGGTTAGGTTCTGTAATTTTTTCAAAGCTTTCTAGTGACTGTATGTACAAAGTAAAGATTTGCACCAGCTAGGCAATCGCAACAGACTTGTTAAGTTGGTGTAACTGAATACGACACCTTAAACTTCTGACCAACTCACACACCATCAGTCATGTGGACTGCACTCACACACCATCAGTCATGTGGACTGCACTCACACACCATCAGTCATGTGGACTGGGCAGACAACAAATCTGCTTCTTTTCCATCAAAATTTGTACACTTCACTTCGCTTGTATCGTGTATGATTGCTAGAAATATTGTGCAATTGTAAACATAATTGTGTATAAAATATTAGCGTTAAGAAATAGGTTGAAATCTGTCAAGGAGAATGTAGGTTGAATCTAAAGCTACAGAAACAAGGTGATATGATAGGAGGTTTTGTTTTTTTGTCGTTGTGAAGTGCTCATCTGTCTAAGATAATTCATGAAAATCTTTCGAAACATTTCTTTTTATTATAAAGCGATAATGTTCTACTATTTGACATGATTCAGTATATAATTTCAGGTTGTAACAAATTAAATTCTGCTGTAAACTTTACAAACTTTTTAAGAAAAAATAATGTTGCATATCGTAGATTATGAACTACTGTCCTTGTAGAAATAACTGAGTTTTTTCTTGAGCTAATTGGGAGCATCACGGTAGATCTTTTGATTGTACGTAATATGTTCACAAAGGAATATCATTGTGGAAGGAATCCGCAAGATTAGTGAAGGAAATTACGAAGAACCAAATTGCTTTAGAAAACAGCTCCCCATGATGTCCCTCAAGACGTAAATTAATGCCTACCTTCTAGTGTCCATAAAACTGTTCACCAAGAGCTCAATAATGTCAAATACGATGAAATGTCAGCCATTCAGAAACCCATGTTCTTGAATAAAAATGTTAATTTACAGTTAAACTGGGGTTAGCCTGCAAGGATTTGTCGATAAATCAATTGCACTGAGTTATGAAGTTCATCCAGATTTACACTTTTTCTCGTTAAAAGGTGCGTTAAGATCTGGAGGTTACCAAAAGAAGAGTTCAATATCCACTGCCTTATTCTGTGTTGAAGTCCTGAAGTGAACCATTGATGATATGGATGTCTAAACCTAGAGTTTTCTCGTCATTATTTCTGCTGTTCATGGCATATGAACTCCAACGATTATCTCAATATTTGGGCTATTAAATCCGGTTTATGGTTCAGATACTGTGACCAATGTTAACAATGCGCCGCTGAATAGAGCGTGTTCAATGAAATTATGTATGAAAATTCCAGAAATGACGTAGAACACTTGAATAGGCCTTGTGTCAAAATTTCAATACAAATGAAGGTTTATTATGAGTATTAGAAATGTAAGTTCGGAGCCAGAACAAGTATCATGATCTGTGGATGAAATTGAGAATATGGTGCAAAAGAATGACTGAAGATTCCTACGCATAAGTTCTGCACATTTATGAAAACTTTACCTGATTGGATCGAGGCTGTTGTCATAGAAATAATAGATGTCCCAACGGGTGATCTCAATAAATCACTTGTTCCCACAAGTTCCACCCACTCTGTGCAGCGTTTGACTAACTCAATAGATCACCCGTTTCCACAAGTTCCACCCACTCTGTGCAGCGTTTGACTAACTCAATAGATCACCCGTTTCCACAAGTCCCACCCACTCTGTGCAGCGTTTGACTAACTCAATAGATCACCTGTTCGACCAGAATGCGTGTCCATACATTATGTCCCGCACTTTTATTGCCCTTCTCTTGCTTGTCCAATAAATCGACGTTTACTTATCGAAAAACGAGATACGAGAGGCCTTTGCATGCCAGATCTGCCTACCGCTTGACTAGTTTTTTTCACACGCACGCCCAGCGAAGGCATTTTCAAGTGAAGTAATAGGTTCTTTTTTGCCCATAGGAGCCCCTGAACACATTTACTGCTACGTAACACGTTGCACAAATGAAAAATGTTTGTCCATCTTAGTGTTTAGACGAGTTTACACGAGTATTTCATTCATGGTTGATACATTTGTTTGTGTGTTTATGCATTTTTAGTTAATTTGCTCATCGCATAGTGGTACGTACACACGTGTTTCTGTACAGTCGGCTATTTTTTTCTTGTTGGTAGTTCTGTTGAAGAATAAACTATAAAAGGAAAGCCACAACGTACTTGTCAATGAACATTAGTATTTTATTCAATAGATCCTCTGCTGCAGCTGCTCATTTTATCTGCGTGAAATTATCCACCGACTGAAGAAGGAGATCAAGTTGTTCCCACAGTTTCTTTTTTAGAACCAGCAAAGATGAGTTTATAGTCAAGGATTTAAATTTTTCATAAGCCATTCAAAAACAATTTATTTCCATGAACGCAAATGTACTTGTGCTGAGGAAGGAACACGACTCCACCAACCTCAGTTGTATTGTTTTTATTTTTGTCTCGAAGTTTTGATCTATAATTTTGTATAGTGCACTTCATGGTTTGTCTTATTTTCATTTTTGTCTCAGGGTTTTGAATACTCTATCATGAACTCTACATGTTATCTCATTTTGAAAGACATTTGTAAGCCTAGTCTTTATAGTGAGTGAACTTAATTAATTTAGGCATTGTGGTCAGCTCATAAAATCAGGGACTGTAGTTATTGATGAGTTGATTATAATACATTGTAGCATAGACCTGAAAAACTATGGCTATTATTTGCTTGTCATGAATGCACTTGTTTAAGTACAACCAACGTTAGAAAATTTTCACATGTTTTTCACAACGGACGGCGTCTTGCGATGATGAATTTCAGAGGCTGGAACATGCAGTTTTAGGGGCCTCAGTTCTTTGTAGATTTGATCTGTCATTAAATTTTTATTATAAGATAA
Source organism: Trinorchestia longiramus (assembly GCA_006783055.1). Lineage (NCBI taxonomy): Eukaryota > Metazoa > Arthropoda > Malacostraca > Amphipoda > Talitridae > Trinorchestia > Trinorchestia longiramus. The sequence continues at coordinate 20,212 of VCRD01006364.1, forward strand.
ATTATCCATTGGATGTCCATCACATACATATATCTTTAGTTCTTTACTTAGAGGATTAAAATTTGTTTAAAGACATAACTAAATTTGTGATTTGTTTTTGGAATAAAATATGAAGATGAACACTCGCTGGAGAGCCTCACTTGCCAGTCGGAATATTCATTGTAAAAAGCGCCCCAGTTTTTACATTTATGCACATTTAGATATCACTTTCCTATTGTTTATGTATGCTATCAAAAATTGCACTTTGAATCAAACGTAAATTTATTGAAAAGTTAGATAACTATGAAAATAAACTATATACTGTTTGTGGTTGAAAATTTATATACACTATATAGAGTAAATGGTTGGAAAATTAGATAACTAATAGAGTATGTTCAGCATACCGTTGAAAAGTTAAATAGTAAACAGACTATATACAGGATATGGTATAAAAATTATGTTCACTTTTTGTTTGAAAGTTAGATAACTAACAACAATGCGAGGATTTTTCATAAAGTTGATAAGTAATAACAATGCAGGGATTTTTCATAAAGTTGATAAGTAATAACAATGCAAGGATTTATCATAAAGTCAGATAACTAATAAGATAACTAATACCAGTGTGAGAATTTATGATGGGAATTACACTACCAGAAATTACCCCTACCCTAACATTGTAAGGTGTTTCATACGTGCCGCCACCACCACGAGACATCTCTCTAAAATAAACAACCACCAGGCTGTGGTATTTGCGCCCCATTGACCTGTCTTCCTGGTCGATGTCCGTATTTTTATGAATGAATGCAGCTCGCTCGCAGCGCTCCACGAGACTAGCTCGCCCCAGCTCACAGAATTAAGGCTTGTTTTCTCACGCGCTTCATCCACTTACTATTTAGTTCTAATTTGGTTCTTAGTTCAACTACAAGAGTTTCTGAAGGTTTAAGAATTCATCTCTGAAGCTGTTGCTAAAGCAGAGTTTCATATAGCTTAAATATTTTAATATGGCTTTAATGTCAAAGAACGCGTATAAAAATTCATAGCGAAAAAGGTTTACGTACATAAAATTTGAATTTCGTGAGTGCTTTGGTTCGTTACTTGCGTTCCTTTCCCTATTATAAGTTTCTCAGTATTATTGCAGGTTCAAAATTTGATTTATTTTAATTATCTATTAAGAAGCCTCGGATGTATCTCCGTGCCGTACTTCTTCGTGTTCATCTGTTAAATTGTTATGCATTCAAGCACCTTACGTAAACTGAGAGAGAAATCCTGAAGACTCTGAAGGATCAAGTGATAATTTTCAGATTCAGGCAAAGTGGCATTTATGTTACGAAAACACATCTAAAATTCCATGAGTTCTCACTGCTCAATGTTCCATAATTTGTGCATTAATTTTATGGCAAATAAACAATTTGTCGTTGTCTTTTATCATTCCCATGCCCACATAGTTCTGTCATGTGGGCGCCGGCTGTAAACATTTAATTTCAGGTTCCCTAGCCCTTTCAAGTTTGCATTCGAGTCGTTTACTTAGACATGAAAGGATGAGGAAATTAGAGCGAGCTTAGTAGCCCTGTTGCCAAGCGGAAATAATGATCTACTAATTATTGTGCTGATAAATGTCGGTACTGAACTATAATATATCAATGCGTGTGGGACAGACACAACTTTCGAAGTTTCATGAAGATGGTTATGGGGGAGAGATGCCTCAGCAGTTTCGAAAGGGATTAGAGTAAGGTCTCTTGGGCCAGAAACTCGTGGTATATTTGCGGTGACCTTCTCACGACGCAACTTACAATGCCTGAGCTGTGTGCCGAGATTGTAGTCTGACTCAACGCCTGGAGGTGCTCCAAGTTCTGTGGTGAAGTGCCATGCTGGGCCGGTCGCAGCAATTGATTTGCTTCGTATGAATATTCATGGATAATTGCACAAATATCCCATGGGTGGGCAAGAAGCTTGGTGAGAGCCATGAGCTTCCATAGTTGCGACGACTGCTGGAATTGAGGTTTGGTTCTGGACAGAATTGCAGACAGACAGCCAGTCAGTCAAGTGCCTCTCCAGGATATCTCTTGGGGAAGTAGGGCTCTAGAGGCCTAATCAAAATTTGCTTCTAGTTAGACCGCTTTTGTCCATAGCCGTGAAAATGAAATGAAAGCTTTTGGATAATAACAATGAATTCTTCGCTAGGTAGTTACGATGAAAGCAGTTAAAAACTAACAAAATGGAATCTTAGCTTCCAGTGTTTTTTTCTGAATTTAAAGTTTAATTAAATTAGGCTGCTCATGAAGATTTTATTTATTTACCCTAAAAATACACATTCACATTTGAATTGAAAGGTCGCATGTTTTTGATGCTGGGAAATGAAAACTGGGAAAATTTTTATTTCTTTTGTAGCGTTTATTTCAACGTTTTGGTAAAATCTAATCCAATACTTTTATATATCACCTGAGTATGAAGAAAGCTACTATTTATACAGTAGAGAAAATAGTAATATAAAACTTCATTGTTTCTAAAATAATTTTGATTGTTATTCATTGTTAGAGAGCTACTGTTTAGTAACGCTTTTTGTTGAAGGAAATTAGGTATAAAACGATCCTCTACTTCTTATTCAAAGGATTGGATGCCTGAGTAGTTCATTCATTCATGAGCTCACTTTGAAATTCATGCTATTCATGAATGATTGTCTTATACTCGCATTAAAGAATTTCTTTTACGTGCGATTGTTGAAAACAAGTCTGCTGTGAAAGTATTTTTCTGGCCTTTTGTTTATGAATGAGTTTTTTTTATCTTTTCACCAACGTGGATCCAAACTTGACTACTTATGCCAATTTAAATAAATTATTTATTGAAGTTCATTCTAAGCTTGACAGATCTCGTTGAGAACGAGCCGATTCTCGATGCATCCAATAGATTTTCCTGAAGATTTTCCGTTGCTATTTCTTTCTTAGTGGAATTTAAACTTCCTTGCCTGATCATTGTAATATTTAAATTGAAGTTTCGAACTCCTGAAAAAAGATAAATGCTGAAATCGATGGTCACATGTTGGGAAGCTCAGGCTATGAAGTTTTTAAAAATGTTATTGCCGAAATAAAGTTTTTGTGGCTTTGAACTACCACAATATTAATATTTTGTAGACGGAAACCCATCTACGATGCTGGCCTCTTCATTTGAAGCTCATGGGCGGCTTTAACTTGAGGGACGTAAAGGTAAAAATATCGTATTTTAGGGCAGAATTAAAAAGAACGTTCCATGCTTGCCTTCTCCTGGCTAATCAAATTAAGATGAATAATTATAAATT
>VCRD01006365.1:10159-21738 GCA_006783055.1 Trinorchestia longiramus
ATTACGATCCAGTAGTTTACTATATGAAGGGTGGACAGCACTAGTGTTAAAAATCAGGACTTCGGGGAGGCCATTCAATATCATGGCCCACAGCAATTATGCGGTTTTGGAAGATTTCCAACAAGCGTTCCTTTACAATTAGTGATCTGTGAGCCAGTGCTCATGGTTATTGATGGGTTCAAGATGGAGCACCGGCTCACAGATCACTAATTGTAAAGGAACGCTTGTTGGAAATCTTCCAAAACCACATAATTGCTGTGGGCCATGATATCGAATGGCCTCCCCGAAGTCCTGATTTAACACCATGTGATTATTTTTTATGGGGACATTTGTAAAACAAAATGTATGCAACTCCTCCAATCAATTTAGATGACTTGAGGATGCGGATCACAGCAGAGGTTAACATTTTAAAAGATAATCTACATCGTGTGAAAAAAGTAATGAAAAGCAAGAGAAAAGGAGCCCAGGTTTGCGTAAATAGGAATGGCGATCAAGTAGAAGGAAGAGGATAGTGAAGGCAATTGTGTTCAATAAAGAATGGTTTTCTTTCTATTATTTCAAATACAGGTTCTTTAAGTGAAAAAAGATGTACAGAAACTGTTGTTTTATCTACAGGGGTTCATAAACTTTAATTAGCAATTCTTGCGCAGCTTTCATTTTGGTGCCTATTACCTAGCTATTAAATGTTATGGAGCGGGTACGTATTTTTTAAAATGTACAGAGACTGATAGACAATTATATTCTACGTCGAATAAAGCAAACAGATCCAAAATATCTTAATTCGTTGAAAAGTTATGACATTTTAAACATGGGTAAACCTTTTTTGGGTCATACTGTATATGTAGATGAAAAGGGTCAGTTAATTCTGGGACACCCTGTATTTTTCACATCTTAAAACCTAAAAATGGACTTCAATTTTTTTCAGAGCACTCCGTTTTTCTGCATATTTCGTCATTATGCACCCACATACAATTATTATTTGGATGAATTTCTTGGTGACATATCAATATAAAAATTAAACAGTGTGAGACTATGTCTTTCTCTCGCTATACGTAGTTTCAAAGTTAAAAATCCCTAAATGCATATTTAGCAATAATTTCTACCCTACAAATACATAAACCTCTACCATTTCATACCAGCACACCTGCAAGACAAACATCATTTTAACACTTCATACATGGGTATCATTATTATCATATTCCTCGTTAAACCACCACAGCCATTCATACATAGGTAAGAAATCCTGGTACGTACCTTTGAAGGCATAGGCCTCGAGCAACAGTCTCTGTCCTGGCTTAAGTTTAGCCAAAACTAAGCTGGTGTTGCAGGCCTCAACTTGTGGAGGCAGAGACACCTTCTCTCTCAGCGGTGTCAGAGGGTTAAGGGCGAACACTGTTGCTTGGTTACCCATAGGCACCCACTCCAAGTCATCCGTTGTAACTGACATCAAATTCGTATTAGATTAGATCGTGAGGCCTTGTTATACGGTACATTTTCGTTCCTGGAAACCTTATAACAAATTGAAATTGCCGTATACAGAATCCGTTATAACATGTAGTGATAGGATAAGTGTTCCAGCACGTTGAAAGGCAGCCCTACAAACATGAATATTGTCACCGTAACCGTGAATTTAACGGATACAGAATTACCGTATAACGATGACTTACGTATACATTACAAACATACTATGTGAGCTACATGTTAAATTAGATAAATGTATACTAGATTAGAAAAATACTAGACCAGAAGTATATTATACTACATATGTATATACTAAGATACACACTGGAATCAAAAGATACTAATTAATATTAGCAATTAATAGATTATAAATAGAGTTAAGACCATTACAATCTATCAAAAACTCACACATTAAGCATTTGTCACTATGGATGATATAAAAATATCTGTTTACACAGTTGTACACAAATAGAATTGTAACTTAATTATAACCACTAAAAAATACTAGTGCTAACTGATGGATCCTTAAGAAAAGCTCCACGAGCGCTAGTTGACTTGTTTGTTTATTATTTCAGTTATTTTTGACATAAAAATAAAAATACCTTCCAGTGTAAATATTATGACATGGCAGTAAGAGAATAGCAACGTTAATTAAAATCGATTTAGGCGAGAATCAGATTGAGTTAGCGTGCCTGAGAGAACCAAGCAAACCAGGTCAAGTAAGGAAGACATTCAGATGAACTACCCACTTATCCACACTAGGAACCTGAGAATCAAGATTGAAAGTGAAAATTAATTAAATTTATTTATGAATCTAAATTACATCTATATTTATAACAACCTAGGGTTTTTTAACTGCTGAAAATTTATTTACACTAAATAGAAAAAGTTACAAAAACAATACGAAATATTTCTTTTGATAATAAAGAAGAGCAACAAGGAAATCAATCACTACCCACCCAGCTTGTCCACAAGAGTGGTGTCCACATCATCTTCAGTTTGTATAGTAGGCACCCTCGAGTCTTTCTTACCGCGGCACTTGACACGCAGTTTATACTTGACGCAGTTGTCCTCTGTGTACTGATCAGAATCTGGAAAAAGTATTTATTTCATGATGTCCATTTGAAGCTTCGACAACTCTTAGTGGAATCATCACATTAAAAATCTTACAAACAATCCTTTATTTTCACAACTCTTATTTGGATTTAGGATCTTGACAAGAATTCATACATGCACCATACATAGTGACACAAAAGTACTGCCACAAATATTGTTTATGTGAATCTATACTTCATTGTAGAAATCACAGGAAAGCAATGCATAGGATGACAAAATATACAGAGATGATGCACGCATATTTTTATTCAATGTATCCTTGCTTTCTCGCAACTCCTCCCAATTTCTTTGGAAATGCGTCAACAGCAACATGTGTATCTCTTCAGGTAAGTAAGCCCATTTACACTTCAAATATCATTTCAAAACTTTCACAGATGAATGAGCTTTAGTGCAAACTTTTCTCTCTAAGGCAGACCACACACAGAAGTTCATTGGATTGAGGTCTAGGCTAGAAGGAGGCAATTATATTTTGGTTAAGAAGATGGGAACATTTTTTCTGAACCAACTCGAGTCATGTTAGAGTAAGCGAGTGATACATTTTCTTGGAAAAAGCATTCTGCTCCTTGGAACATGTTTCATTCAAATTCTTTACAGGTTCCAACATAACCTCTTTGAAATTTTGTGCACTGATTTGGACTTCCTCTGGAACAATAACAAGGGAGGCTTTCCGACTTGCAGATACTCCAGATCATGATAGAAGCAGCGTTTTTGAATTTGCAGAACGTTTTTAATATTTTCAGGTACTCTTGCCAGATTATCATTCTGGAGATTCAACACTTTATGAACCAGAAAAATTTTCTCATTTGTGAAAAGGACCGAGTGAAGGCTACAGAATGCAAGCCAACTAAGTTATGTTAAATTTTAGCGAGTCTTTTTCTACTGTGGTCTTGATGAGGCAGTGATTGGGCCTCAGCTTGATAGTGAAGTCCCATGTCTTTTTCTACAGCCCAATGAACCAATTTTCTGAATATTTGGAGTTCGGCAGGATCACTCACACTGATCTTTGCAGATTTATTACAGTCTTTGAGGCCATTGTTTTTATTTTCAGGCATTGAAGTCCATGGATGATGACTCTTGTTTCCATCTTTCACACTACCAGTCTCCTGGTAGAGTTTGATAACCCAGTATACAATTCAGCATCTAGTTCTTGATATTTGGAGAATTTCCATAATCTCAGTTTGTGATATTTCTAGCTGATGATGCTCTATGATTGCATTTTTGTTCTCTTCACATTGCTGTTCAAAATGAGCAGTTTGAATTATATCTGAAAACGATTCAATCTGAGAATTTAAAACGTTTGAAATTGTTAAAAAAAAATAAGTCATGAGTTTGAATAGAAAAAATACAAGCATTATAAAATTGTGCAATAACTTTTCAGTCACCCTACAAAGACAATTAATATTACAACTCAGAAGCTACAGAACATCTAATTAACAAGGGCTGTTGAATTCCGGGAGCAAAAAAGCACAAGAAAAAAGTAACAATTCCTTGGAGAATGAAGATCTCTAGAAAAAGAAATGTGAAGCTCCTCAGCAAGTTGACATGATGACCTGAGAACACAATTTTGCCACAAGCTCAACTTCTTATTTAACTTTTACTGCTTGAAAATTTAGGACATTCCATAGCAAAGTATTACACCAGTTTATGAGCCATTACTCTTCTTAGGAATAGAAGGAGCAATACAAGAGTAAATAAAAAATGTTTCAGGGCATTCATCCACCAGTATTTAGTAAGGAAGACAATTATCAGAGATAATATTTAAAGCCTCATTTATATGTGAAAAGTATATCTTCAATCTAAGAAAAACAACAAACTCTCTGCATCTTTAAACTGGATCAGCAGTGCTGGCTTCAATAAATGTTGCCCTTGAACACTCTTACAATAGGCATAAACATCACAAAACATGCAATAGTCCTACCATCTAGTGTGGAAGCCATTTCACAAAACATTACCAATTACTTTCCTACAAAGCACAGGCTTCACTGCATGACATAACCTGAACTATGGCAGCTACTGATTTATCCCCACACAATTCCACATGAACCTATTACAAGGTGTACTCAAACAATGAGTTCCTCATTCGAGGTTTGTGATCATTATTTGTATGAGGTATGTAGTACTGGTATAAGGTAGGGAGAATATCTATTAGTCACACCGTTTTGGTGCATTCAATTTTCTACTAGCAGTTTAAACCCGTTCTTTCAATTTACCTTGCCTAGTAAAAAAAATATGAAGGGTGATTAAACCTTTCATATGAGGTGCCCTTTCAGATAAGGTAGTCATATTTTAGTCTGCATCCCATAACTTGTACAAGATTCACTTGTATACTAAAAGAAGAAAAAGATTCTTCATTATTCCAGAGTGAGACAATAGTTTCTGTTTTGATACACATATATCTGAGCAACACAATGATTTTAAACCTCTCACATAATTAATTCTATATATCTGCATGTTGAGCACACTAATGTGACAAGATTTTTAATGAAGGGCATGAGTGAGACCTACCCTCCACTCCACCATAGCAAGTGAGCACAGATGAGAAATGCACTCGCTTTTTTGCATCTTCATCTTTTTCATGAAGATCGATTCTCCTGCCTTTGGCAAGACTGCGAGAATAACCTAAAATAAAACAAAATTCCGCTTTGTATAAATATTACTTTTGAATGTCTATGACTATCAAAACACTCCTAGCACAACCTTGTGCATAGAGAAATTGCTATAAAGCAATGCTAACAAATTTAATGATAAAACTATTTTATAGGGGCATTGACATTCATAAGAAATCCCTTAATGCCAGTACAGGATATCAGAGATTTGCTTAAATCAATTGTGATAAATATTCTCACTCCCTTGCCAGTATTTTACAATAAAACTGAAGATAATAAAATTATATTTGAGGAACTTCAATAGTTCTGAAGCTATTGAAGTAGCTATTTTTTAGAGTACCTCCAAAGTCTAAACATATTGAAATAAATTATTTCTGTATGACTAAATTTGCATATGAAAATCAAAATAAAATAATGTCTTCTGGCAGTAATTTATCTATTATTTATAAACTAATTTTTTTTATGAATTTACTTTCATTTCAAAACTGTGACAGACACCAATGAAAATTTTAGAATATACAGTGCTAGAAATTTTCCCAGGCAAGGTTAAAATCAAGTTTTATTGCACTCTGATCTGAATGTTAACTACAGAATGTATTTTTTATGCTTTACCTGCTGGCTTGAAATTGAAGAGATGAGGAGGAACATTGAGGGGCACAAGCCCGATTCTGTGAGCCAAAACTTCATCTTGAACAACGCTGGTATTTTTGTACATGTACACCTTCTCTATAGCTACTGTGGCAACCTGCCCAAAAAAATACACAAGATGATTAGAACAAGAAATATTACTTCCAATGCATAAAAAAATTTCAATCTAAAATACATCTATCAATATGCAGATAAAGCGATTACAACCTACAGACCATACAACTAAGAATGCTTCACTGGACTCCAAACTAAATTCAAGATCTATAATGCATCAAAAAATTTTTAAAAATAGTATAACTAGCAAGTATTTCAATATTTAAAAAAACTTAGAGAAGTCTGTATATAGAATGATGCATGATAACATGTAGATCTTACTAAATTACTTAGGATCTTTTTCAAACAAACACTCCCCAGCAAAAAATTATTGGGATCTTCAATTCTATTACATATAGTTATAAATTACAGTACCTAAAACTATAAAAACATTTTAGTAACAGAAATTGCTATTTAATTTTCAGTTTATTCAAAACACAAAGATCTTCTTTGATAAGATTATAATATTGCACAAAAAGTAAGTTTTAAGAGCATAAGATTTCCATTACTACAAATCAGCAATTTATCATATGTACTGTACTTGATATGGGAAATATCAGTTATCATAGAAGAAAAACAAAACAAGTTTGAAAATAAACTGCTGGGAAACTATCTGAAATTTAGATCACACAACAACAAGACAAAGACAAAACTAAAACCTTACAAAAATCATCTGCAATATTAGTGTCTAATACCAAACACCAGCAAATATTAGTGTCTAATATCAAACACTAGCAAATATTAGTGTCTAATACCAAACACCAGCAAATATTAGTGACTAATACCAAACACCAGCAAATATTAGTGGCCAATACCTAACACCAGCAAATATTAGTGGCCAATACCAAACACCAGCAAATATTAGTGGCCAATACCAAACACCAGCAAATATTAGTGGCCAATACCAAACACCAGCAAATATTAGTGGCCAATACCAAACACCAGCAAATACTAACAACTAAGAACAAATAGCAAATGTTAGAGGCTACATAATACCAAACACCTGCAAATGTTAGTGGCTTATACCAAACACCTGCAATATCAGTGGCTAATATCAAACCACAGCAAATATTAGGGACTAATAAATGTCTAAAAATATACAACTTCAACCCTTTTAAGAAAGTTGGTTTTACATGATCAGCATAAAAACACCAACACTATCATGGTATGATCAATTTTGTCTGACTTGCATTCACAAGATAAGTATAGACACAAAATTGATCATGTGAATCAAATGCAAAAATGAAATTGAAACAACAAATAAGACCTGACTTGCTACACTTACCTCTGCCAAAACAATCCTTCTATAAGCATTTATCAATGAAAAGTGGAAGCCAATAAAATCAATTTCCATATTTTTGTTGTCCATTTTATGGATTTTGATGTAGCAGTCATCACTGAATGGAGAACTGCTTTTTCTAGCTGCAGGCTTTTGCTTGGAAGGCTGAAATAGAAAAATCCAGTGTTACTTTTAAAATTATAGCAGGGAAATTCTAAGCTTCAAAAGTTAAAGTCTGAAAACTTTAATCCCATTCAATAATAATCAGCATTAGACATTATACATGCCAAATACTCAACAAAATCATAAATAAATGTTTCTTCAACAAAATGAGAGGCCAAACTCAAACATAATTAAATATATTTGATTGCACCACTTGAGCAGTGAATCACAGCCCAAGACCTACAGTCAATTCACTCTGATTACTGGTTGAAAATAAGTTTAAATTAAGAAATAAAAATTTAATTAGGTACATTATTGCCTATATATCCCACACAAAACAACGGTGCACTACAACACAAATATTTTCATGAATTAGTTTGAATAGCTAAATATTCTCATTCCAAATTTTCTTTGCACAAAAATTTTCTGAAAATTATATGCATATTAAGATTTAACAACAAGGAAATACTGTAAATCAAAGACTTCACACCCATGCCAGGCTGTATCATCATAAAGCTTTCTTAGGAAAAATGGGACATAATTATCTAGTGACAATTTAGAAATAGAACAAAACAGAAAGAGCCACAAGATGAATATGAACAAGGGGCTGCCATTGACAGTAATGCAAGGGATTTAATGTGACATAACCCTATAATAATAATAATAATAGACTATAGTCTATGTATATATAAATATACTATAATAATAAAAGACCACACAATAAGGACTACAAGTCACAGCATTATTGGGTATTGCAATATCATTGCTCACTATCCGAGCACATGATGTCAACGCCATTCAAAAGAAAGTAGAAAATTTTCCCTGAAATATTTCCAAATAATCTAGATCCTCTAATATTTTGTATCAATTTTCTTGAATATTTTCAGTAACTTTTAGCAATTAATGGTTAAAATGGTAAACAACAAAGAATTAAGGTCAAGGTTGAGTTTATGATAAAAATTACAGTTTAAATCATAATTGATAGCTCCATTACAAATTACCACAAAAAAAAAGTTTAACTACTGCATCACAGGTTTTGATGATAATTGATGTATAGAGTTATCTTATAGTCAAAACTTAATAATGCAAATTTTAGGTTTGTACAATTAATAGTTTTTGAGTTATAGGGGTAAAATTTTGGAGAAGATGAAAGCCCCTTGAAAAAAGTGCATATATATTCTGCAAGACATGTTCACAATATAACACAATATATATGGTTGGAATCAGAAAAGAACAAGAAATTGAAATATATTATTAAAAATACTGTAAATATTAATAGGAAAATTCTCAACTTTAAAAAAAATATTTCCACCAACACCAGAAAGATTTTGCATTTTTATTTAATTAATTTTATACATTGCATTTTTCATGGCTTATGAATCAAATTTGTTAACAAAAATTTAGTAGGTTTCAAAATCCTATTGAGGATAGGAAGGAAAATATTTTTGAAAGTTAATAACTTTATATATACTAATATTTATAGCTTTTGATTATTTATTTAAATTTTTCTGATTCCAGCCATATGTAACATGTTATACTTAACACAGATCTCAAGGAAGATAAATGCATTTTACAAAATGGATTTTCATATCACCCAAATTTTACCCATCTATAAATCAAAAACTTTTAGTCAGAGAAGCTTAAAATTTGCACCAGTGGGTTTTGGCTATAAGAAAATCCCATACACTAATTGTAATAAAAATCAGAGGTGTAGTGGTTAAAACGCCGTGGTGAACTGTTATGGAATAACCTATCTGGGTCTCTACTACACAACACAATCTAGTTTTTTTCCCCTGATTTTTCAACAATATCATCCAATATCAACAGACATTTATGTATCCAAACTTTACCACACCATCTCTTAACTTTTTTTATCATCTTACTCCCTACACCTAGAAATGATTTATGAATCCTAAAATTGCACTGTAAGGTAATTACATTTCCTCTTGTTCTTGGCAGTGAAACACATGAGCGGCAGACTAGCCAGTTTCTGAAGCATAGTCACTACTTAGCATGCATTGCTTACTTCTGATCACACAGTTCTTAAGCTTTACTCACAGATAATGTCCACAACTACTTCCTTTTATACAAAGATAAGACTGCCAAGACCTCCTTGATGTGGTCCTCCTAACTATGAACATAAAATTGAGGGCTAACGGTAGTTGAAGCCTTTGTTATGGCTTTTATCCCGCTGCCGACATGGTTGATGCGGCTAGAAATACGGCATGGGACTTGGGTAAACAACCGAATAATTATCGAAGTACTTATCCGACCCAAGAATGGGCCAGAAGGTTTGTTCCTATAGCCTCATTCTATTCTATTCTATTCTTTTAATTCCTCCAAAAATACACATAAACAACTATAAAAGATGCTCTTTGCCACTTACTGCAGTTACGCAGACCACAGCACAATTGAGTAATAATGAGATCTGATACTTAACATCCAAGCTGAGAACATGCTAGCTAATTCACTAATTTATTAATCTTCCAAATTAATAACTCTACAGATTTTGATTTCTTTCTACCAGCTCTCTATTTCAAGATGGTTAATTATTATTTTAATATCATAACTATTCCATTATTTTGAGTACAAAATTGTGCTCAAACTTTAAGGCTGCATCAAACAATATCTGCAATACATTTCTCTTTAGACTTCATCAATGTACATATCATATTTTCATGTAAATGATTATCCACTAAATTGTCAATATTAGACAAATATACTTGCAAATTAGCTTTGTAAAATAAACATTTATTTTAAATATGAACATTCAATATAATTTATAAGTTACAGTGAATTCATAATTTCATTTTCACAATTTGATGCAACTTAACTAATACTAACAAACAGACCTTGCAGAAATATTACTTTAAGATAGAAAATGTGGTCAAAAAGTTAAATTTTTGGTAAATTGTATATAAAAAGTTGATATATTTAATTGAGTTATAATTTTGCACAAAATATTGCTCATATAATTTTTCATGAATAAAACGATAGATTGAACTCACCTGGACTGCGGTCGGGTCTGGGGACAGAACAAATTGTCCTAACTCATATTTGTCGCTGTAAATCATTTCGAGAACTAACTATACTTTTTATCAATTTGTAGACTTGAACTTGAATGCTTCAGAATGATAATATTAGACTATTTCTACAAACGTTAAAATCCCGAGGATTTTCTCTCACACGTGTTTAATGAACAAGTTACAACGGTCCGCAATCCGCGATAATGAACAGTTATAGAAGTTCTTGATCTACGTCGAATTCATCAGGGACTTCGCTGAAGTTCGTTTATAAAAATTTATATTCTTTAATTTTTAGGAAAAAACGTTACTCCAGGAATTTATTGAAAACAAAATTAAATTTATTATTTTATTTTATAAACAGAACGAATGATTACATTTAAATATATGTTATTAAAAATGATATAATCACTGTTCCCATATTATATATGACAGCAATTAATAAGACTGTTTATTGAAACTAATTACAAATTAGATAAATCCTAAAAAGAAAATTATTTTTATTTAGATCAGGTTTACATACCACATGCATTTTTAAAAATTCTAAATGCTAACATGTTAAGACTGCGAATGATGCTCTCAGCGACTGCTCTCGTTCTTATTGTGTTTCAACTTTAAGTAGATACTCATCAGGAATTGAAAATTTGAGAAAATAGTTTATTAAGACAGTCAGTGAGTCTTCCTTGCATTTATCTTCACAAACAAACAATCTTTATTTCCAATCAAGTACACAGTACATAGACATTTTTAATACATTGGTTTTTCAAATTCTTAAGGTTAACATTCTTAAAGTACGGGTGATGGTGAGCTCCATGCGACGATCCTGGGATGTGTCCATGGGCGGGGAGTTGAGGTCTTCCCGATAAGTGCGAGCTCACGGCGTGAAACGAGAAATAGCTCGTATTCATTGCCGGGTTTCGAACCCGCAGTCTTTCTGCACAAGCAGAGACCCGATACAGAACACGGGCCGCATACCACTCGACTACGGTGGCTGCGTACAGCCACCGTAGTCGAGTGGTCTGCGGCCCGTGTTAAGGCCTGAATCTTACAAGCAAAGACCTCAACTGCCACCGGCTGGTTACAACGTAGTGGCAAATATCAGCCAAACGCCGTGACTGGACCTCGTAGGACACACAGTCCATAGACTCCTACTTCATGAACACATATACTAATATCTTGCGACCGATGTAT
>VCRD01006366.1:0-27510 GCA_006783055.1 Trinorchestia longiramus
TTTAGTCTTATTTTTATTACTAAAAATAAGGTTATTTTAATATTTCTAATTTTATAAGCTTTAGAGGGGTAGCAGGTCATGCTACACAGGCACTGTTTGTTGTACAAAAAATCATACTTGAGCACACTGAATTAAGGACACAAAATTATCGAAGGAACTCTTCAGTATACATTTATTGATTCTACAGCTATACTTGTGCTGGAAACTGGTAATTGAGCATGAAGGACTAAACACATTTTATTTATCACAAATTGGATGAAATACCTTCCTGGCTCAATGAAATGCCTATACTGATACTTGTCACTATTACACATAAATTGTCCAATTCTAACCGGCGACAGAAATATTATGTTAAATGACTCTGGCCACCATGTGGACGTTACAGTTGGCCACCTGTCTGCATAGGCTATGGCTGCCTTTTCACAAGTATGATAATGCCCGGTTATGATGACGTTGGTATCAACAGGCTTATGCATCTATGTATACTCACGATTAGATTTTACACTTAACACAATGTCTTACATTTTTTGGTTTGGTGTGGAACTTAACACTGTTTTTATAACAAAAACGATGCTGACTATAGGTTATACTGTGCTGTATCTTGATGAGACCAAAACAACCCGCATGGTGGCGCGCATGACGTCACAGCGTCTCGGTATTGCCGGCTAACGAGTATCCCTCTTTCCCTTTTTTCTCTAATACAAATTCCAATTTATTTATGATTATCATATATCCTGACCTGTCAGGACATCCAGACTGGCCACTCTTACCTGAAGCTGAACTGGCTTAACTTTCATGTGGACGCTCTGGACTGGCTCAAGAATCCCAAGAAGTTCCAAGCTATTTCTCGTGCCAATTTCATGGAAATACAAGCTGAGTTTCCTGTTGACGAGTTCCTTTATTTCCTTGAGTAAGGTCACACGGGCAGTTAGATTAGGCTTGTTAAAGTTGGTTGCTTAAAATTCCCCAAGCACAACCAAACTTTACAGTGTTGCCATATGGCCACACTATTAGAATTACGGTTAAAGAAGCCGCTAATTTTCCCTCTTATCACGGTGTCCCCCTTATTTCCCGTATGACCTAGGGGCCTAGACTTAGATGTGTGTTCCCAACACCCTACATCGTCGATGAGATCTAGTTCCTAAGCCCAAGTCCCCTCATCTATCCCTACTACCGCTTTTATATGAGCCTTGCTCCTCCTAAGTGCGTTTTTCCAATTTCCCTATTTGTCCAATGGTTTCAATAGGTTTCTAACGTTTGTGATATACCCCGCCCACTTTTTAACATTGGATGCGTTTATTTCGTGGAGCTAACTACCAAATTCGATATTGACGATGTACCTAAGTGTAAACATATAATTACCCGTTATTTAGGGTAACTGAGTTGGAAAATAGGGTGGGGAACACAAATTATTAGTCAATTATGTAGACTCATGCAGAACAGTGTTGCCAAATGTGTCTTTTTCCTGAAAAATTCTGAAATCTGGCCTTTTTCAAAATATTTTGGTCCTGAAATTTGATATATACCCATTTTGCTATTTTTTACTACTAATGGCCTATACATTAGATGGTAATATAATTAGCATTTTGTATAATTTAATTCAGTAAACCCGAGTATTGAATTCTACTTATTGAGGTATGGGAAGTGCTATTACAGCAAAGAACTCCCTAACAAAATAATATATGCTACTGACCTAATAGCCGTGTATTGAAACAAGTTTAATTACAAGCTGTATTGACACACCACTTGTGACGTCAGAATTGTTACCTATTGCAAAAAAATCTTCCACATGTAAGCATTTTTCTAATATACGACATGAAGGCTTAAACTATAATTATATTTAATTGGTATTTTGTCTGTATCATTGACAAAGAAGTTTATATATAGAATAAATAAAATATCTACTGAATTTTAGCTGTAAACAATATAGTATTTAGCTTGAGAACCGTTCATAATGGACATATTATAGTGGAAACACCACTGCGTCAAAAATTAATCACTCAACTTCAGTGAAAGTCCCGGGTATAGGAAATAAAACGGACTTTTTGATGTTAATTGTAATAAATAATACGTTACGTTAATTTTTATTTTTGTTTATTATATTAAAATTATTTTATGCGTGTTTGATATATAATATGAAAAATGTATAAATTGGCGGTTTTGAGCCTTTTCGTGTTCAAATTTGCCATAAAGAGCACTCAGTATCTGGCAACTCTGATTACAAAATCATAAAGAACAACAACAAGAGACGTCGCTCACGTCAGCGGTCAGACACAGACAAAAGTCGACAATCCGTGGCGGTGTCTGATTGAGGCTGGATCGCGTCGTTTCTGAGGATCTCTAAAAAATGGTTCACTCTGTGTCTAGCAAGGTAAAATACCTTATAAATTATATATTGAAAAATAAGTTATGGTTGACTTTTGTTACAAAATTTAAAGAATCTATAATGTCAATTTGCGTAAGTAAAATACGCTGTGAAAATAGATATCTTCAAATGGCAACTTGCATCGCTAACTTTTGGCGCCAAGTCGGGGCAGTTGAACATTAATTTTTTGAGAATATTGGAGAAAAACGAGTTTTGGACTTATTTTCAAAGTTACTTTACAGTACAGTATATAGATGCATGTATGAATTAAGCCTCACTGCCGAGTTTATCATAACCATTACTTGGGTAGAAGTTTTGAGACAAATTGGCTGTACTAGAAAAAAATCATTTATACATTGCTAATGTAAAATGTGTGGGTCATTGGAGCTTATTAGTAGCTATTATTTAGTTGATTTAATGTTCTATAATTTTTTTAAAATAATTGAATATTAATATTAATTTTATGAAGAA
The DNA here is from genome assembly GCA_006783055.1 of Trinorchestia longiramus. Classification (NCBI taxonomy): domain Eukaryota; kingdom Metazoa; phylum Arthropoda; class Malacostraca; order Amphipoda; family Talitridae; genus Trinorchestia; species Trinorchestia longiramus. Next base: position 2,837 of record VCRD01006366.1, read on the forward strand.
AAAATAAAATTATACTAATCTAATCTTAATACCATAGTGGCAGCACAAACAATGGTGAGGGTGTATCATGTTTCAGAATACACAGATGGTCGAGAATAAATTATGTATTTAGAATAGGCAACCAAAAATTTATTTAGTCCAGAATTTAGTACTAAATTTTGTTTACCAGTATTACAGGGTGTGGCAACATACTTGCTTTCTTTTGAAAGCAAATTGTGATGGAAAAAGGAATTTATGTTACTGCACTCTATGTAAAGTAATTTTTCTGTTTTTTGGCATTTAGTGTTTAATTGACAATACTGGCTTTGAAGGTTGCAACTCATTTAGTGGCTGAAAAGAAGATAGCAGTGGCTGGTAGCAACGTCAAGTGAGGCTCACTTAGCAGAGTAAGGTAGACATTTAATACAGTTGGTAGCTTTGACTTTATAAAGTTTAGAAAATTTATGAAATGTGTTTCTATATTATTGAGTTGAAAATACTAGAGCACTTCAGCATCATCAATTTTGTTTTTGGATATATGTACTAGAATGTTTTTTGTACCTGCAACCATAGTGTGACATGAATGAAAATATTTGTTCAATGTTGTAACAAATAACAATTTTTGGCATTGAGCTAAAAAGAGGACATATAAAGCAGGTAATTAATTAGCAAGTTATTAACATCCAAGCAGCAAATTCAGTTTATTATGGGACACCCTGTAGATGTGTTTATATGGAAAGTTTGTTTCAAATTGCTGGCCTGCTGATTTTTTGATTTAAATACAAGGTCTGATGTCTTCAGAAATTATTCATTTTTTTCTATGATACAACTTTTCATGCTCATAAAAAGAAAATTGTGTGTTAGTGCTACATATTTTTTATCCCTTTCACTGTGGATGGCACACATATGTACCACATATGAATATACTCCAGGATGAAAGGGTTAAAGCAAGTGGATTTAAAATTTTAGAAATTCTTTATCCCATCATATCTTCAAAATTACTAGTTCTTGTTTGGTACAGCAAATAGCTATGTATTTTTATTATGTGTTTAACTTTCCTTTTTCATTTGATGATCTTTTCTACTAGAGATTCACTTTCAATTATATATATATGTGCAATAAATTTTATAATAAATTACAATAATTATTCTCATTTTTACAATAGTTTTCAGCACATAATCAGTGTGTGTCTCAGGCTTTTGGATTCTTTGCTTTTTATTGTCATGGTGTCTAAGTTTTCATTTATGCATGCAATACAGAGTCTTCATAAAGTTTTGTAACAATGTTATAATTTATTGCAAAAGCAAATAAAGTCATATGTGTGGAAATTGTGGGATTTTACCTCTTCAATAACCTTTATATGGGCATCATTGATTAATATGGCCTTCCTTCATGTCATGTTATGTGGGCACCATTAGTAACAAGAGGCACATCAAGACAGTACTTTATTTTCTGCCATGTTGGCCTCATTAATAGGGCAATGGTATAAGTAAGCCTTTGCTTTAGGTCAGTAATGTCTGTGAATTTCTTGTGCCATGTACAAATTGAGTGATGTGATGGTAGATCTTTCTTACTTAGTTCTGCTGCGTCTGCATATCCAATTTTCTTTCAATAACTCGTATGCATTGTCTTCTCTTGGGAAAGTTACCATTATTTAAGGGTTTATTGAACATAGTGTTTTTTCAACAGGATTGAAATAATTGAAATTCAAGATTGATTTGAAATTTCAAATTCAGTAAGAATTTAAAATTTGATAACCACTGGTGACTGTGAAAGAAATTAAGATATCCCATCAATTACTTGTGTAATAAATTTTTTAAGTTGTAATGAGACTTTATGGACTCCCTGGATAACTAATGACTGTTGTACTTGTGTTAGCTACTTAGTTTACTAGTCATTCATGACTGTGTGGCTTGGTCAATAAAAAAGTGTTATATATAACTTAATCAGCATGATCCAAAGTATAGTGGTATCTCATGATCTAAGCTCCATGCTATTTAGAGAGTTCCCAATTTGAATATATTGATTAGACAAATTTCTTCTTTAATTCACTTATGGCATGAACACTTGAATTAGAGAGAAAAGGAAGGAAATAAATGAACCACTCGGCTTGTTTCTGTGGCCATATTTAATTCTGTTCTTTCACTTAAGGACTAGAATATTAAGGTATTTAAAAGTCCAGTGCTGTGTATTTCATGTATGAATTTCATAGGAAATATTGAATTTATATTTTTTCCTGTATTTCATTTTTATTGTTTAATTTGTAATACAGGTCAAAATTATTAAAATTATCCTAATAGAGTTAAACGTGAAATTTTCATTAGGAGTTTTTTCATTAGGAGCCTTGCTTAACCAAGAATCTGATTATTACTTTGTAAAAGTACTTCTCAAAATTACTTATTGTATTATTAATATGTCAATTCACTAGATAGTTGATAAATAAAACATATGAGTTTAGGAAAATATGTGGTGCAGTTGGGTAAATATGAAGTGTTACCTCTCAAACATTGTTTAGAGTAGAAAAAAGTAGATTCAGAGAGTAAAGGTAATGGGGTTGTTTATGTAATAGTTTTAGTGTAGAGTTGAATGCATGAGTTCAGCACTCTCTCATTGCCTCAAGAGCTCAGTCTTTGATGCTTGAATTCACTCACAAGAATTTTATCATTCCGCATTTCAAATGCTGATTGTTTCCATGTTGGGTCGGTTTTAATATATCGGTGAAAATAAAATAGCTCAATGATCTTTAAGACACGTTGTAAATCTTCCTTTTAGGATGACTTCGAGAGTCGCCTGGCAAGTGCTGGAGACAAGCTTGTCGTTGTCGACTTCTTTGCCGTCTGGTGTGGACCGTGCAAAGTAATTGCTCCCAGGCTTGAGGTGAGTTTGGTGCAGGAGCCACGCGGTCGCTGCCTCGTGTGGCAACTGGAGTGGGTGCTGGTGGGTGAGAAGTGTTACGTGGTTGTTGTTACTCCTCTGATGTTCAGCGATCTATGTAGAAGCCAGACCCAAGTCAAAATTTCAGCGAAATCTTCTTTGACTTGGACCTAGAGCGCTGCCCATAGTAAATTGATAAATATAAGTCGGCATTAGCGACTATGGATCATAGTAATATCCAGAAATCACTTTAACGAACGCTAATACGGTTGTTAAGTGATGTAACTGGTGAAGTTTCGACAATTACCAAAACCTTTCATGTTTAAAAGTAGCAATCTCAACGAGTTAGGGAGCTTTCACTAGAGCTCCGTTGATGTCTCGTTTCCGCGTTGCAACATGTGTGAGGGTTCACGCCAGAAAACGATTTCTCTTCTTGATTGGTCTCTTGTGTGATTGTGTAGTCTACTGATAAGTAAAATGCTGCTTACGTACCATAAAATGATCGTTTGTTCTAAATCAAGTAGGGCGCTGTTTGTGGAGTTTGTCGTACGAAAAACTCTTCGCTGTTGTTTCGGTTGTTCGATCAAGTTATTCTACCTACACGCTTCTTCAAATTAATTTAATGGACATAAAAAATCGCTCATATTACACTAAATTATTTATCCTCTATTGTTACTTTAAAAATAAACTCTTTCATTGAAGGTTGCGTTCTTATCCAGGGAGAAGTTGAAGTTCGCTGCCGCTATTCAAGCGTGGCTGAGGCTGAACTTAACAGATGAGTGTGAAGATGCGGTCGCATGTCGACACAAACTCTTGCTTATTGCGTTCTAGAGTACGGCGTTAGCGTGTCTTGCGATCGAGTACATACATCATACCTTACTAGATATATATGCAAAATTCAATGGTATGTATAATATACGAGTGTATAGTGTATTATTATAATTACGCATATGGAGAACTTATTTGGTCTAATTTTGTCATTGCATTTTCTGCATTTTTTCTAATTAGCTTTATATAGTGATTGTGACCGAGGTATCATTAACGCCTGTCTTATGCTTGAAAATCTCTCACACCACATCTACTAACGGACTACAGACTAGACATTTACCTCAATTTATTCACGTTAGCAGCGGTCAGTATACGGAATACCTTGGATAACCTTGATCAAATACGGCCTGAGTTGCACATAACGTTTCGTGACTAGGTGTCGTGTTCATGTTGACGCTTGATGACAACATTCGATTGTGACTGCACTAGCCGCTTGTTGCTTCATTGTTGTGGTCGTGACTACACGTGTTGAGGCCACAGCACTTGTGGACCACAACTGAACTTCTATTCTTGCTGATTTGAAGTATGAGGTTGTGTGCGTGCTTCTCGGTACGTCTGTTCTACTTCTCAAAAGTGCTGCTTTCTAGTGTCCCTACCAAAAATAATCCATGTTTGGATTTCATATTTTGTACCGAATAATGACAAAATGTAATATTTAGTGGCCAGCAAAAATTCAACATATACAATGAGAAACATAAGATTATTGTTCGTGCTTATTAATTACATTTTCTCTACTTATAGGGTATTTTGTAAAAAATTAATGCAACAATTACAATTTTATGTTATTGCAAAAAAAATTATAAGCCACAATGTAAGAAAGTGCAACGCTGAACTACATGGTGTAATATTACAAATCGACTTTCATTTTAGTTTAGGTAATTTCAAATGTGGCAGAAGTTCTAAAATGTTCTACAAACTGTACGCTACGCAGATTCATCATAGAAACTAGAAATTAGATTATTACTAGTCATAAAACTACAGTGTAAAAACCATGAGTATGAGAATTAATAAAAAATGTCTACATTTGCTGAAGCGCATTGTAGCTCGGCAAGAAACTGGAATTTTGCGTAGGAAAATTTGTGATGAACTTGAACTACCTTAGATGACTGTTTGCAACGTCATACGGAGATAAGAATCTCGCAAGTTTTCGTGACTATGTGCGGTTGTCTTTGTAAATTGACGGAAACATAGCGTGAAAATTTGCTCCAGAAGTGCATAAACTATCACAAATACCGTCGCAGAGCTGGAGACCAGTGGTGTTAGAAGTAGCGCGGTCAGGCAATAACTCCGTGAATATATTTTTTCATCGTACACCAAGCGATTTCTGTTAAAGCTCATTTGGCTTTTGCAAAAGGACTTCAATTCGGACCAACGACTTGTATGGGATGATCCGAGAATTGAACTTACTGATAAAAAGTTGATGACGAAAAATTGAAGGAAGAGAAAAAACACGCGTCGAAGAATTCGTACCTGCCCAATTTAAAGGTTGGTTTACCGTGTTATTGACTTGTTTTTCTTAATTAGGTTCCGAAAGAATAGAATTAATTAATCAAATTAAGGAAAACAGAAAAATGTTACGGATCAATGATCAGTGTGTCCGAAGTTGAAGCAACAAACGGATTTTTTTCCCGTGTTCAATTATTTAATCTTCCCAAGAGGCTGCAAAATGTAAACTTTTGCCAGGACCAATCATATTTTAAAGTGGAGATTGAATTCGTATTTCCATGCAATCATGAAAGCAGTTCCGACAGTGTACATATACAACGACACTTCGTGTTTATTCCCTTTCGTTCGAGACTGACGTTCACTGTGTAAACATCAAACTACGTTATGGCACAGAGAAGACGTCTGGAAGATCCTACTGTCAATGGCGATTACAAGAATCAAAACAAGAGTTCAAGCTGATGTAGCAAAGTGGCTAAATGTATATCGCTTTATTTTCGGATATAGTAGCGGCTTATATCGTCGAGCCTGAAAATGGATATCGAAGATCTAAAGTCGACCTAGAGTGACATCAGAAATAGAGGGCATGGCTGTGCTGCAATAGTGGCACAGCAACTGGAATTTGACCTTCCCGACACTGGAACTGTTGTATCGAGGTAAACAGTGTACCGAAGGCTTAGGGAGGGAGGCCTTCATTGTTGGAGACGTGTATGTGCGCCTTCTGATGCTACTACACAGAATGCATATTTGAATGGAGCTATCAGTACGTCTGTTGAACAGTCGAAGAGTGGGCCAATGTTCTCTTTATAGATGTTTTTCTGAGTCATTATTGACGAATTCACATTTTGTGAAGAACCTGAAAGACGATATCGACCGTCAAACATTGTGGAGCGAGGTCAGATCAATAACGATGGGGGTAGGCACTATGGTAACCACTCAAACAGTTCTTCATGAAGTTGTATGAGTAAATTCGCAAGGTTTGAGTGCTGCTAGATATTGTGACGCGATATTAGCACCTTATGTTCAGTTGCTTTAAGTTTTTAAGAGCCTTTAAAAACAACTTCAACTAGTTATTGAATTATTGGCAGTAAGGATTATGTTGCATAGCATTGGTAAATGCATCTTTAACTTTTGTGGTACTCATTTTACTTTTTTGCTTCTTTGTTTTTGTGCTCAGGATATCAAAATTCTGATAGTTCCATGGAATTTATTGCACTCTTCTTTATGAGTATTAAAAGTAATTATTAAACATCCTCAAACATAATTTGTGTGTTTCATGAAGTACCCTAAACTAAACGGCGCATCATACATGTACCGATACTAATGAAACGTGACCAAAATTACCTGGTCACTCCAACTCAGTAACTGAAAACTATACGTAGGTGTTCTTTGTTTTAATCTCTCGTATACTACTGTCGCAGCTGGTGAGGATCCTGGACTTATTCTTGCATACTAGCTTTGTGAATAACGCGGTTTTACAGTTGTCTTCATTGACGCAAAGAATTGAAGCTCTTGTTAAAATTTCAACTTGACATGTGTGATCACGTCCTAAAATTAACGTAAATTTCTTTTTCGATGCCTTATATGCAGATTTTAGTACTTGTATACCTACAGTACCTTCGTGTGTTTGATATACCTATGTACTCGTATATACTTTGGTACAATTTCCTTAGAGGTGGACAGACGCCCGTGCACGCATCCCTACCTAATAAAGAAAAAGATAGGACATCTGGTTAAGTCGAGAGCTGGGTGAAATGTTGCCTAATGGTTGCAGCACTGGCATGCATAGCTCACAACAACATATATAAGAATAAAACTCCTATTATTTTGTGTGATTTGCTACTCTGAACTCTTCGAACGGTTTTCTTTACATAGCATGTATGCCTGATTTGATCTGGTTCCATGCCCTCATCACTGGTTATTTTGAAACTGGCATTCAGTAATATAGGCTTAAATTACAGAATAAAGTACTGGGAGTAATTTGTCTGTGTTCATAGTATGTATAATACCAGGAGCTAAAATACAGCATCGTTAAAAAAAACATTACCGTATTAAAAAATGCATTATCATAGTATTTATGAAGTAGGTTACCATTTAGAAGTTAAGATTCTATTCTATCTAAGCTGATTCTACTCTCACTATATCAGTTGCCTTCGAACTTGAGTTTTTTTTATTGAATTTCGAGTATTCACAATTTGAAACTTATGATCAAATCACTGGATGATTTAAAATGGTTTTGTATTAATTTTATCCAGAAGTGCTTGCCATTGAAAACCTAGGTGGCAAAATAATTTGGAAGCGAGCAACTCGTGGCACAGCGGCGTGTGCTGACCTATGACTACAATGAACGGATCAATGCTGGACAGAAGGGCAGAGTGATAAACTGCCGAGCGATCGATGAGTGAGCAGCGTGAGCTATTGCTTAGGCACTGGTATCACTGGACAGGTCGCCTAGCGCTCAATAAGGTTACGGGTAGAGATGTACCGATAGTATTGGTATCGGCAGTATCGGTCGTTTTCTCGAGTATCTGTATCGGCGTCCAAAAAAAATGAAGGATCTTAGCCGATACTTTTATACTATTTTCGCGAGACTGGTAATGCAAAATTTTGAAAGACGAGCTTAATAACGAACGTTAACTGTGTAAGTGTATTTACTCATCAGATATAGTAATAAAAGATAGATTTAATGTTAAACATAGCAAGAATTATGATTGAACTTGAATAATTATTGTCACAACCTATTTCATTAACACAGAGAAAAGGGGTTGAGTGTGCGTACGCGTATTCACAAACACGCAAGAACACGTGACATCTGCCTGAGATCAAGCAACGTATGCTAGTAGGATGCTACTTAATTTAAAATTTTCCTAATGAATCATGCCTATTATTTATTTTACGAAGTTAGTAACTTCGATCAAAGATATGATCACTAATTGCAAGAACATTGTTGGGCACTTCAGTCATTCTTCGCTTGTTTGTGGAAAACTCTTGACCCTGCTAAAAACAGCATGAATTGCCTCAGCATAAACTCATCCAAGATATGTCTACGAGGTGGAACAAACAGCACCTATTTCATACTAGATCGTTTGTGTGAGGAAAAGAAGGCTGTTGTCAGCTACTGTGTTGATACAGCAAACGCCAGTAATTGATGCAAACAAATGCAATGCAACATTCACATCACGCAATGAACATAAAATATACAGGGTGAAGTAAATGAAACTTCACTTTTTCAATGACGAATTAAGAGGTGGTCATTAGTGACATTATTGTAAATTCTGATGTGGTAGGTATTCTACGCGTTTTAGAGAAGCGAAATTTTTCCTTTAGATACAGCTTAGAATTAAGATTATTTCATTTAGCAAAATAGAATGTTTAACATCCGAGAAAGACAAAAAGAAAAATTATGAGTGAAAAGCTAAAACATGAAGTTGATTGTTATTAAATTGAAATTGTAATTTCTAATTACTGGTTGACTGTTTAGTATGACTTGCTGATCTATTTAATTTAATTATTATTACAGTTATCTGTGAATATCATCGTGTTAATAAAAACGGACGTTACATATCAGAGAAAATGACTAAACAAAAATAAAATTAAACGGAGTGAATGTCTCAAATTATCAAGATTTAGATGTTGATATGGATAAGAAGAGCTGTAGTAGACTTATGTTCTGAGGTTTCACATTCACTTATTGTAACAAAACAATTACTGACATTGACGAATGAAGTTTATGATGATACATTTGAAAAATAAAATAACGTAAAAGATAAATAAAAAATATCTATATGCATTAGAAGCAGAATAAACTTGGGAGCAAGCACAAATTCAAATACAATTCTATTTATTTTTAAGCAAAATACAATGTTTCCTATCAATGTTTTTGTTTTGCCTTATAAAAACTGAACATTATGAACATTAAAACATTTTTCAGGCAGAGAAGCACCAATTAATAAGCCTGAAACTTAAAAGTAAAGAAGTAAAAAACGCCCCTTTTTTGATAAATTTAAATTAGTCGATTTGACTCAAGAGCTACGGAATTGTAGCACGAGTTTGACATTTACGTTTATTTCGTTTGAATATCGTTAACTCTACTTCAATTTGAAGTTAAGTTGTGTGACGAACATATTGTAGATATTTACATGAGTATGTTTCGTTACTAAGTTAATTGTTTCATCATGCATGGGAATTAAGTTTTCTGTATTTGTTTGCTACTTTGATATTCGAAAAGGTCACTTTTTAAATTCTTAATTGATTGGTTTTCTATCATATGCGTGGGCAGTTTATTCCAAAGCAATGCACCTGAAATTCAAAGAGCCTTTTCTCCAGCATCGGACAAGCGGAAACATGTTTAATATCGTGTCGATTAAGTTTTACACCCTTGGTAGTGGGTGGATGAAATTTAACGTTGGCAAAACTCCAAAACTTTGAGGGCGATATAGGGAGGAGAATACATATTTAACTGTAAACGAATTGTCTTTGTTCTATCGAGGTCCAGTTGAACTTTTTCATGAGGGCTTGCATGATCGTCTTTCTGAAGCTTCCTTTCCGTACTACTTTAGCAGCAAAATTCATACGTTTCAGGTGCTCTTTTTGAAGATCTTTAGGTGTATCTCCCCAGACCAAGACAAAGTAGTCGAAGCGTGATAACACTAAAGATTGGATGGCTAATAATCTAGTTGTCGTGTCAAGCATGTTCTTCACGCGGTAAAGGAACATTAATGTACCGTTAATTTTTTGCACGTTTTCTCCATATAGAATAGAATAGAATGAGGCTATAGGAACGAAACTTCTGGCCCATTCTTGGGTCGGATAATCACATGGATAATTATTCGGTTACCCAAGTCCCTTGTCGTAATTCTAGCCACGTCAACCATGGCGGCAGCGGAATTCGAACCCGGGTCTTTTGCTCGCAAGCGGATTCGCTCAGCAGTCGACCAAGCTGGCGATAAGTTGACCATATGGGATGTGAAAGACATGTTTTGATCAAACAAGACGCCCATATTTTTTACTTTCCTACTGGTTCAATAATGTAATTTCCTAACGTTAAAGTTAAATTCGGCAGCTTTTTTGTGTTCCTGGACCGAAAAATGATGCACTGTCTTGCTTGCGTCAAGCTTCAGACTGTTTTAGTCGTACCATGATTTTACGTGTTTCAAGTCTTTCTGTATTTGTTTTTTGTGTGGTAGTTTAGCTAGCGCGCTTGTCATTGCAATTTGTACATCTGCGTAGATAGAAATACTTGTTTGAGGGCATGGTTGGGAAATCATTGATGAAAATAGAGAACAGAAGTGGGCCGAGAATCGAACCTTGGGGAACGCCGAAATCGTTCTGTATGAGTGATGAAATTGTGTTTTCTAGTGAGAGCGGTTTGATAGATAGTTCTGAAACCACTGTGCATCGATTCCCAAGTTACAGATTTTCGGCAGAAGCCGTGTATGTTCAACACTGTCGAAAGCTTTGGAGAGGTCTAGCAAAAGCAAGAGAATTACATTCTTATTGTCAATGTCACTATATTTTCTTGGTGATGTAAAGCACCGCGTCTTGAGTCCTGGTGTGTTTTCTGTATGCATATTGGTTTTGATGAAGTAAGTTAGATTTGTCCAAATGTGTTGAGAGTTGATTTGATATTACTTTTACTAGTATTTTGGATAAGACTGGTAAAACGCTAATTGGCCTGTAATTTGATGCAGTATTGATGTCACCTGCTTTATGCAACGGTTTGATTATGGAATGTTTCCACTGATCCGGGAATTTGTTTGTCGCAATAGAAGTATTGATTATCAAATGAAGCAATGGTAAAGTAACATTGAAACTGTCTTTGATGTATTGAAGGCTTATGTTGTCATGTCCAACTGCCTTTGTATCTTTCAACGAGTATAAGATTTTACGTATTTCTTGTAGACTAACTGGATTTGGTCTCCATGTGTTAGTTGTATTTAGTAATTGGGCAGGTTTTAGGCTAACATCAACAGGTTTATGTGGAGTAGATTTGGATATTTCGTCGAAGACTTTTGCACCGACTTCAGAGAAGAAAGTATTGAAATTGGTAGCTGTTTTTAATGGATTTTTGAATTTCTTCTTTTGTGTCTTTGTACTGTGCTATTTCTTTGATTTCCCAGATTTGTTTCGGATTTTTCTTTGCTCTTTGTAGTTCCTTTTTGAAGTGCTTTCGTTATGTTTCGTTCATTTTTTTTCCGGAGGGACATTGCATAATGTTTATAACGGTCCCGTAGAGAGTTGTTCGATTTGTCACATTTAAATTCGTATAAGTTTTGTTTTTCACTCTGCACAATTGTTTTATTTCATCTGTTATCCAGGCGGTTGGCCTTAGTTTAGCTCTTCTTGTGGTGTATGGTACGCATTCGTTTAAGGCTCCTAAGGAATTCTCATTGAAAATTGAGACTTGACTGTCAACATCATCGGTTATTTCCATGCTTTGAAATTCATTCCTCGTGTCCCATAATTATTCCATAGCTTATTTTTTAAGAATGATACTGACTACGTCTAGCTTCGCCTGTGGCGGGAAAACGACAAAGCGACTCCGGCACACGTGTCGCTAAAGCTGCTGGCGTCTCTGTATTGCCAGCGAATATCCCTCTGTCCATTTTTTTCTCCAGTACAAGTTCTAATTTATTGATATTTATTCTATATCCTGACCTGTCAAGACAGTTTGAGTCACGCATTCGGTCAGTTGCGTAATAGATATTTTGATAAGTCAGTGGCTTAATGCTAGACTTATTATATAACATCATTCGATGCAATTCGATATTTTACATTAGTACATGCTAGGAGATATTTTGACTTTGAGTCCTGCACGGACGATGTTACCGTTGACCTTAAAACTCCTGATGTCGATAGACAATCCTCCTCGTTGTTCGTTATTTTTGCCCTCGTGTTCGAAGTTGGTGTGGCTGACGCTGTAGGCCATGTGTGTGCTGGGATGTTCCAAAACGCTGTGGACTGAATTTAGTGGTACATTTGGATCTTCCGTCGTCAGTTTTGTTGTCCGTTCTGGCAATGCTTTGTGCACTCCGCTGTGAGGGTTGTGCAACTTTTCGTTTGCGGTGAGTCGAGGTGCAGCTTTTGTTTCAAGTTCGTTGATTACTGAAGATGTTAATGGTTTGGGCGGGGTCTGCTGTGTTCCAGATGTGCGTGTTAGGTTTATGTTTGTTACCGAAATACTGCGTTTGCCAACCGAGATCCGCTTCAGAAATACGTTTTTGAAGACTTTATGTTTTGACAATTGTGTGATGAAGCAGATGAAGTTGGTGCTTTTGCTGCTGTTTTTGAGCATGTGTGAAAATCGTGAGACTGTGGCGGTGTAGTTGATAGTGGTTATTGAATTGTTACAAAATTGGTTGAATTCAATTTAGTTTAACTAATTTATCATTTTTCTTCATATTTCCAGCTTAGTTCGTCACAACTGATCTTTATTTGTAGGTTTCAGTTATAGAATAGAACAAAGAGGATCTAAATGAGCTAAATATTGCTTTTATAAATTTTATGGACTAAAATGATCGTTGACCATAAAATGACATCAACGCCAAAAAAGTCTCTTAAAATTCTATTTCAAAATTATGTACTCTGAGGGCAAAAAACAAGGTAGTGTGCATTCTAGATTTCTACCCTACCTTGCATTGGCCCGTGCCAAACCCTGTGAGAGGATTGCTGTGGAGGAGGCATTTCTTCAACTTATTGCAGGATCTTGCTGTGGTCCGGAAGCGTGTGTAGAATTTTTTACCTTCAAAGAGGGGTGGAATATGCTGATGTCAGCAGTCGTCAGGGTCCTTTTGAGAATCATCACTAGTCAGTGATGTCTCTAGCTACTACAAAGCGGAATTAGTTATGTTGATCATTTGTACTGTAGATTTACTGGTTAGTGCAAATTGTAGTAGGCTGACGACCTAAACATGTACTTACGCTAAATCTTTACCGAGTTCTGAAATAATCGCCTTAATCCATTGGTACCGACTTGCAAGTCAACTTGCCGCATCAAAAACGGTAAATAATTTAAATACGATATCGAAATGTACATGGTAGGATACTCTAACTTTTTCGGAAAACGTTCAGTGCTCGCCTTGTTGCGATTTCATTCTACTTCTGATAATCACAGTATTGATATAATTTTTTAATGTGGCAAGTCGAAAAGAAGTTTGCCGTTCAAGAGAACTGTTTTGAGCTCGAAAAATTACATGAGCAACCGATTCGATTTCATTATAATATAAATATAGTAATGAAGATATTACGAATGTAAAGTAATGTAAATAAAAATAACACAAAATAATATAGTAATGAATGCAAACGACAAATCAAGAAATTTAATAGGCCAGTTATGATAACATAATATTAGTGATTGTGTTGATAAAAAATGTTAATGATAAATTTCAATCGACATGTTCATGATAATTCGATTATTTATCAACTTAATTCAGAATAGTTAACGTTAATAAGCACATCTCCTTTTGACTTGTAAGAGTACACGCCACAGGGCGTTTGTGCGGTGGAGGTAGTCGCTTAATAATTCACGTTATACATACCGTCCATTCTATCTTTGTATAGTGTTTCTTTAATGTGGAGGTGTCTGTATGTACAACAGCCTTGCTCTTCAAGATTTATCTAATCACTCAAGAAATGGGGACAGGAAGTGTGCTCATTGATTGTCCTTTGTTGGAGTAGCGCGCTTTGTCTTGCGTGTGGGAGCAGTTACGTGACTCCTTTAGCCTCTCTTCCAGCTTTCACATTGTTTCTTCTCTCAGTGGATGAAACTTTCCGAATGACTTTCAGAGCGTTTATAGTAAATTTATGTGTGTACTCGATTATTCATTTCGCCTCACAGCCTGTTGTAACGAGAGTTTTGTTCCAAGAACTGGTCTACATTCAATACTCTCACTACTTACTGAATTTTATAGATGTGCATAAAGGGGTGAAAGTTCTTGAGGCTCAATTAACATGGAGTTACTGCTACCCATACAATTAGAGATTCATACCACTCCTGTCTATAAAATAAATTTTCTTTTTTAATAACCCACGCATAATTTTATGTATGGAAAGTAAACCTCTTGAGTAGCTATTCGTTGAAGAAGTTCGCCGACGTGAGATAAATCTGTAAACCTTTCAATTGTGGTGGTACACATTTCATACCTCCGAAGAGGTCATGTTTAATACTTTGGCAGAGTTATGGTGTTACAGTATGTATACCACTTTTTAAAATTCAGTTTCTGCAGCAGTTAAAAATTTGTATCGGCATCATAAATGTAAGAAAACATCCCTATGAATCCATTAATTTTTATTACATGTTACACATTTTTTCCATCAAAAGTATGATCTTGTACGGGTTATATGTTTACTGTTACTACTTGTATCCTCTTAGACTGGTATGAAAATGTTTACAATGTGTGGAAGCAAGTAAATTTAATACTCTGCAACGGCTGTAATTCCCTATAATTATACTTCAAGGAAATGTGTAATGATTACTCGAGTAAACTCTGTTATAATAATTCTAAAAAAACCTTAATGATAATAAAAAGAATTTGAGTAAATTCCAAGAAACATTCAAGTTTTATTTTATTATATATCAAGGAGTGTCGTTTTAATAGTTGTGTATCTTTAAGGCACACATTGCGTTACAATTTATCGTTCCATCCGTACAAAATAACGATTGTTAAAGAATTGAAGCCCACTGACTCTGAAAATCGCAGGAAATGCTGAACCGCATCCCCGAACCGTCAACTTTTTTCAGCAGTGACGAGGCGCACTTCCACCTTTCTGGAAGCGTGAATAAGAAAAATTGTTATTGGACCGAAGACAACCCAAGAGAACTTCACCAAATTCCCCTAAAGTTACTGTTTGGTGTGCAGTTTCCAAATTTGGGGTAATTGGGGCTTATTTCTTTAAGGAGGATAGAAGATGTTACTGTCAACTCTTAACGTTATCTTGCAATGTTAGAAGACTTTTTTGAACCAAAATTGGAAGAATTAAGTGAGGAAACAAATCTGGGAGACATCTGGTTTCAACAGGATGGAACAATAGCCCACACTGCTCAAGTTGTAATGGTTAAATTGCGACAGATGTTCCCGGCACGCCTCGTTTCTCGGAGGGGTGGTGTCGAGTGGCCGCGACGCTCACCTGATTTGAGCATTTGCTTCTTCTTCCTGTGGGGATATCTGAAGGAGAAAGTGTTCAGAAGTCGGCCACACAATTTGGAATAATTGATACGAATTCGGGAGAAAATCGCTGCAATGTGCCGAAGAGCAACCGAAAACTTCAGACATTGCCTTCAACAGTGCATCGCTACAGATGGCCACTATTTTCCTGATGCCATCTTCAAAAAGCACACAAACGGCATTGTATACTGATTCGAATAAAACTACAAATATTTCTGTACGTATTATTTTACTTTTCCAAATAGCCTTTCAAAACTCGGGCATTTGACTTGCCCCACCATGTATAAACCAAGGAATTGTATAACTTAAGGAACTCTGTGCTGATAATAAAAGGAATTGTTGTACTTTAGAGCATAGAATCTATTTTTGGATTCCTCCAACCGCAGTTTACTAATGATTCTTCACAATTTTTTTAATCATTTTTTTGTCAAAAAAAATGCTTCGAATGTCAGTTACTGGCCGAAGGATAGAAAAATAGACGAGAGGTATGCTGTTTAAGGTTCTCGTGTACTACGATAATTATAAGGCGATGGATTTTACTTGATCAGGCATCCGGCATGAGTCTGTCCGACATCAAGTAAAAGTTGAACTTCCGTTTTCGTATTCCCATGCTATTGTTTGTCAGGGTGATCTCAGCTGCTGAAAAGCTTTTGGAATTAATATTTTAGGCAAACGACTGCTAGAAATATTATGCTGCCTGAAGCGTGACGGTTTCACTTGTTCTGGTGTGTATGCCTGTACGTAACGAGCATGATACCTGCTACAAATGACTGGCTTTGCATTTACCTGACTCGTGGTGGCAGGATGTGGTACAAATCTTGATCTTGAATGAAATGGACAAATGGCTGCATTTGTTCATCAACTTTAGTTGTGCTGTAGTTGAAAATTTAAAACTCTCTCTACCTCTCGTGACTAATCGTTTGCGGTGAAATGCAAAGACAGATTCCCTCAAAATTTACATAGTTATTAATTCTTACTTTGGATTGCTTTAATAATAAAAAAGTTCTTGTAGCCCTTAATGCTTCATTTGTTTAGGTTCCAAGTTTGCATAGTTTTTCAAAGAGCAGGCCCCATGATTTTTGGGAATTCGTACGAGTTCCAATGAATTGTCTGTTGCCCGTTTCATTTTTATGGATATGTCATTGCAGGCGCTCGAGAAGGAGACGCCGAACGTGGTCTTCCTGAAGGTAGATGTGGACGAGTGTGAGGAAGTAGCCATGGAATACAAGATATCTTGTATGCCCACCTTCCTCTTCTTCAAGAACGGCAAGAGGGTAAGACGCTTTTGTGTTTATACCCGCACGAGTATGTGTGATGTACTCGTATTTATGTATATGTGTTAGTTGGCAGAAATGCTTCCCATTAATACACCGTTTCTCAACCTTTAATAGCCCATACCCACTCCCTCTCCCCTTCCACACCCAGTCGTTAAACACTCATGGCCCTTGCTCTTCGATAAGTTAAGCATTCGCAGTTTTTTGGCGTCCACACGTGGTTGAGGACCGCTGCACTAATATATCATAAAACGTAAATTGTGATATGGGTTGAAATTTTGCTTCAATATTTCTTATTTACGTTTTGAAAGAGACTTCAAAGTCCCCCTTAAGGATTTTATACAATTTTTTAAGCAACATGAATGCAGAACCTCGTTTAATTTTGCGGCCTTTTCATGACAACGCCATTTCCATTGCTTATGCTGAAGGCAGCAATTTGCTGGCAGCAGACGTGAGCTCGAGTGTGTTGCGCAGTTGTGTCCAGCTAGCTAGTTCTCGGCGAGCTGGAAGT
The DNA here is from genome assembly GCA_006783055.1 of Trinorchestia longiramus. Taxonomy (NCBI): domain Eukaryota; kingdom Metazoa; phylum Arthropoda; class Malacostraca; order Amphipoda; family Talitridae; genus Trinorchestia; species Trinorchestia longiramus. Next base: position 19,909 of record VCRD01006366.1, read on the forward strand.
ACAGTCTCGAACATTTACTAAATGAAAACAATGGTGTCGTGTGCCAGATGGAGTAATGTTGTAGCGTATTGAGAATTAAATGAAAGCTCATTAGAAAAGAAAAGAACTTCAGTGCAATGTATTAATATGAAAACGTAAAACTTTGAAAACGACCGTAGAGTTACGCATTTATTTGATAAAATTAGCAATTAAGGGAGCTTCTGATAGCCATTCATTTTTTTCTTTGTAAAAACATGTTTAACGAACGAAGAAATAGTCAATGTTAAGTTAGAAGACTTTTTGGTCTCAAGTTCTCTTACAACATGACCGTCTCGCCAATAAAGATGAACCACTGCAAAATTTGTGGCGAGTGTCAAAACTCCATTTTTACTGTGATGGTAGGAATATGAATTATTCCGATACTTTTCTCAGAACGATGAAAGTAGCCGATGTTACACGTACTGTTATCAATTCGAAACTAGAAAATTTTGATGTACTTTATAAAGGCAGAAAGCGAACTTCCTCTGGACTCGTACGACTGCAATATCGATGATGTATTTGAACAAAAAGAAGATTTAAACAAGGGAATAAATTGCTCACTACACGGTAACAAAATATTAGCCCAATAAAATTGAGCTACTGCAATTGTCAGGTTCATGCCACGCATATGTTTTGAGTGGTATTGCCACCAGGGCTGTATATTAAGCTCTATATTATCCTAAGTCTAATAGCAAGAATGCGAGAAACCTGTAGTTGAGCTAATTGCACGGTGACGTAATTGTTGCGGGTTACTCAAGCATGTGCATCATATTTCGGCTTGTGAGAGGAGCTTATGTACAATTAATTTTTTTAGAAACCCATTCTTTTTGTATATATTTTCCCATAATGCATGTATTTAGGTTTCTGCCCTATAGCATAACTATTCTTTATACTGGGTGTCCCCTATTATTTGAAACCCTGTATTTTAGGTTCAAACTAGAAGTATTCATTTTATATTTTGACAATTATTCTTCATAATATATAATGAAAACAACCTTGAATGAAAATAAAGGGGCCGACATCAATATGAATGAACAGTGTGAACCAGTGATTTAAGCAAGAACTAGGTCTTCATCCTGATGAAATTACAAAATTAAAGGAAATGCAGATGTTTCTCAATAGTTGCAATTGTTTCACAAAATGTATCAGAGATGCAGCGCAGAAAGAACTCGTGTTCTGAGTAGATCAATAGAAATAAGTGAACTTGCATATTTATAGTTTAAAATTTTAAACCAGCCAAAAGTTTAGCTGACAAACGATGATGGCACTGAAATTTGCGTATGATGGTACTCTATTTACTGATGAGTGACCATCGGGAAGTCCAGCTCTTACACCATGTAATATCTTCTTACAAGACCGTGTGAAGAATTAATCTTCAAAACACGACCTCCATCATTGCAAATCCTGCGTCACTGAATTGAGAATGAGTTCGATGCATTGAGAAACCATCCAGAGATTATTAGAGAAGCAGTAAATGTAATCATAAATCAGGTCAGTTGATATATTCAATGCAATGACGGACATGCTGAGGGACCCGAGGACTAAAAGAACAAAACGAAATTGTATTGAATATTTAAAATTCGATTTTATTCTTACGATTCAAACATTAAAATTTATTTATATACCACTGAAGTGAGCAAACACTCCACTTAAGACTTATTGGCACTCTTAATTCAATTTCCACTTATGATTATTTGTTATTATTGTGAACAAAATTTTAAGTTGAACCTGTAATATGGGTAATCAGATAATAGGGGACTTTTTTCGAAATTCATGTATTGACGTTGCTTCCCTATAGCTACATATTTTGAATTCCTCCGAAAATTTTTTTTAGCGCGACCCTGCAATTGTCTCTATGTCGAACTTGAAAGGATTTCCACGACTTAATAGATCATACCTTCTTATCACGTGTTTTTCAGTTTTGACGTTAGCTCAATTTAGGCGGACGAAACAAGTTGTAGCTCCTTGCCCGTTCGCGTTCATTGAAATATTACTCTGCATTCGAATTCCTCTGTATTCGAATTCCTCTGTTGTGGCACCTTCCCTTTCTGCCTCCTCTTACCTGGCGTATTGCCAATTCATCTTTGATGCATCTTTCATTCTCACCTCACCCAAGGAATACGGTGGAGTGGATTGGTTGTGTCCGTCAGTTTATCTTAAGGTTATAGCGGTCATCGGCCGGAGATACTGCGACCTCTCTCTGATTGTTCATAACCTTAGAAGACTTCCACAAAATCTCTGAATCAAATTGAGCTTAATAACCTGTTAAAAATCTCAGTTTATGACTTAATCTTTCTGAATTATTCTCTTTGCTTTTTAAAGGGGTTGAGTTCTCATTTTGACAAACTCTTGATTAAGCGTAGTCATGTACCTCTATTTCTCAAAATTCATTTTTTTGTGCGTGGCCATCTTGATTGGTCTGTGAACAGCTACCGAACCTGGTGCGCCAGATTCTCCCTGCAACATATTCATATTTTTATTTGTTTCAGATTGATGACTTCTCTGGAGCGAATTACGACAAACTCGTGGAAACAATGAAGAAACATCTGTGAGGAGCCTCGTCTCGTTAATGCTGAAGTTTCGGTAATTGTGATGGTTGTCTACACCGTATTAGTGACGCCCATTCTTGTTACTTCTCAGAATTCTAACGCGTTATTCTTTTTAGCTACTCCTTTTTTTGACGTTTGAATGTGATTTTCTTCCTGATTGAGCGCTGGCCGCCTAAGGCTTTCATTAACACTTGGAAGCTCGCTTTTTACTGGTTGTTGTTTATTCTAGTAGAAGCGCTCTTTTTTATTATTTCTCGGCTTTTTAGCATATCATGTTTAGGAGAGAAATTTCATAAATGTGATTAATTATGAATACATTTGCTGTGGACCAATAAAAATCTGCTTGAGCTTTTTTTTTTGAACCTTGAGTAATATTTTTTAAATTTTTATTGAAGTCAGAACAGATCTGGATAATGGGAGGTTTGTAACAGTTAAACAGTAAGACTAAGTGTTAGTGTTGAAGTAAGTCATCTTTATGGAGTTAGGCGTCAGTAAGGACAGACAGTCACAGCAAAGTTTGTCATTTTCATGCGTCTGGAGTGGTGAAGAAAAGTGCCAAGTTAGTTACCATAGAGACAAAGATATGCAAGTAGTGAGTAAAGTTGTTTTTACACATTCTCTAATTTCAGGTTGGAAAATATTTTGTAAGTATTTCCACGGATTCAGTGCTGTCGTATTTCATCTTTATTACGGTTCCCAATGATATTCTTTATCTGAAAGCTGTTACCTAATTTGGCAGAAGTCTTGAATGGATGTCAATTACGCGTTGTCATGCCATAAGTCAGTCAGCCTCATACGGCAGAATCATCAATACAGGATCTAGTAAGACAACGCAGTAAATGGTTCAAATAATTTTTCGTATATTGATCACGATCACGTAGAAACATTTTCGCTAACAAAAGTTTGCGAGGAGAAACTGATTTTTATATATGCAATACTGTTCCGAGTATTTCTGCTTACCCCTATGAAGTTGAAACCTACTTACGAGTATCAAGAACTAAGCTTATATATATATATGCAATACTTAAACATTAGTACAGTAGGCGGTCATGTGGAGGTCGACATTACAAGAATGAAGTACCGAACTTGGTTTAAACAATTTTTTATTGCGCACCCAAAGAAGAAATACTATAGCATCGACACTAATACATCAGTTGTCTAACCTGCTTCACAAGACGACATGCTTTCAAATACGGTTATGAATAGCCCCCTGGAGGAAAACAGAAATCCTTCGCTACTTCCAACACGTCAAGATGTTTACGAAATTCCTTCTCACTCAGCTGTCAGGTTGACAAACCAATTAGCCCTTAACTGTCGAATGTACTAGACCGTATTCATAAAATTAACAATATTTTATATAGAAAATAAATTGAAAGTATTTTACTGCCGGTTGGGCAAAATGCCTCACACGTTTAAGTCGTACAGCATATTAGTTCAATCGAGCGCGGTTACGGATTAATTACGGCACAGCTTTTTCAAGCAACCATCGTTCTTTCCAAAAATTGTCTAACAGAACATAATTCAGGCAGTAATGATTGAGATGCACTACCTCATGCCGTAGATTCCCCTTACAAAATTATAATCGCATTTTTCGTAATTACTAACGACTTTATTGAAACATGAGCCCAATTTCTGCGCGCTATTTTTGTTCTAAAATTGGATTTTCTATTTTCAGAAATGATGAACTATAACGTAAAATTTATGCTCGATGAGCTTCTCACGAGCAGTCGACTATACATGTCTTGAAGACAACGCACTGGCAGTCATGCCAACCAACGACACATACCAATCCTGCAAACAGGAAGAAGTACAGCAATACCACAACAGGAGACCAGGCAGGCGATGCAGCACTAGATGCCAATCCTGTGAACAGACCACTCTTGTTGGCATAGCGGACACCTGTTGTTCTGTTTGACCCACAGGCTCATGCAGCAGTTGTGGAACGAATGATTACACTCGCCCCAAATTACCACACATTCGTCCTGCTTGTTCTCACCCTGGCACCGTAGGCACGCGTCTGAAAAAATAACCATCATCAAATTGAGTACCCATTTTTTTCTATAGATGCATTAGTTATAATTTTATAGTGTTTAATGGAGGGAAGAAGTGAGTGTAGTTGTGAAGAGGACATGTGTAACGCATTCTGATTCCGGATGGAAATGATGAGAAAGATGAGTGGCAACTCACATGAGGTTGACAAATTTTCATGGCCGTAAGAGGGAATTTTCCGGGAACAACAGCAGTATATTTTAGGTACGTTTGAATATCAAATAGAGGTGGTGGATGGAAGAGGGTGTAGTTGAATGAGAGCAATAGTAGGCCGAGATAACACTTATAAAGTTCGGGAAAACGTTCCGGGCATGACTGAACAGCTAAGTTTTGGAATCTGCGCATGATTTTGTTGCGAATACTGTATGGTACTGGTTAATTGAAGCCGTACATTTGTTCCCTCACTAGACGGCTGGAAGGAATAGGCATATACGTCGTAGGTTAAGAGAAATTAGCCCATTGAGTAAATTATTGATTTCAGTACTAAAACAGGGATGTTAGGTATAGTGGAGGGGCGGTGCAGCTTTAGGCAAAGCAGATGGGGTGTGTGGATCAGGTGTTTGTGGCTAAAATGTGAGTGAATATAAAATTATGTGTTTGAGCCTTCATACATATTGACAAGGTGTATCATAAGGTTGATAGAGGTCCCGAATACTAGCAAGGTTGTTGAATGCACTAAAGAGATTCATTGTGAAGAGTAAAGCGTAGGCCAGGAAAGAGAAATATGTAGATGATGGGTATCAGGCTGTCTATGGTTCATTTGAAGGAAGTGAATGGTTGACCAAGAAAAAAAACGTTAACTCGTCAGAGATGAGAGCAGTGCATGAGAGCCTAAACAGTTAATATTTACTCGTACAACACTAATAGCTAATTAAGAAGAGAAACAACATAAATTACTGAATGAAAAGAGAGGCTTCATAAAAGAAAAACATTAATAAAAAACAAAAATTAGGACTATATTTTTCCAAACTGAGAGGTACGCATAGCCTAATACAAATGTTTTCAGGACTGGTTAACCACGACCAATGACACCATAGCCCAAGTTCTCCGAAAAAATAGACATGAACTAAACAAAATAATGGTCCTGATTATTAGTTTAAAATCTTGGTTATAATGCTAGCAATATAAAGATAAGGGAATGGATAAGAAAATGTTATTCATGACAGGCCCAGCCTCAAAACTTAACCCTTTCGGTACCATGATGCAAACATCAAAACCTTTTCAACATATTTAGCATCAAATTTAAAAAAAGATGAGTTGTAATGTTTTACTGTCACTGCATTGTCCTGAGCAAACTGTAGCTTGCACTGCCCTACCAGCGTTTGCACAGACACACGTGTTGCTCTGCATCTTAATAGGCGAAAAATGACTGCGGCTACCAGAGATGCCGTCAGTACCGAAAGGGTTAAAGAAACCTATAGCTGGAAGAAATTTAACTCTACCTTAAATCTTCAAGTTCTTTCTCGAAATGATACCTGCGTGGTCTTTCATTGCCGAATAAAAATGGATCACCAAATACTGTCAGTACGACTCCTCCTACCGCAACCCTCAGGTTAAGGTGAGGACCCACAACACCACGTGCCAGCATTCAAATCCTGCAGAATTGAATGCACAGAACACAGAGAGCACCATCCTAACAGAAGGTTATTCTTCAAAGCTAAACTTATAACTAGTGTGAATGCTAGCTAAAATAACTAGCATTCATCCCTAAAAAGTTATACAGCAATATTAAAAGCTTTTTATTTCCTTGAATGTAGAATTAACCAACAGATAAAATGCATAATTAACAAAACGCATTTATTTGTAAATGTAGGATCAAACTATTAGCATTGATTTGTTTTATTTGCTTAAAACAATAGAAAAACCTTTCCATATACAAAAATGTAATAAGGTAAATTCATCACGCAATCACCCAAACCTTAAATAATACTTGGTTGTCTGTATCGTGTTGATAACAAAAAATCTAAAATTAACACGTTGACTCCGAAGTGGTACGTATGTGTACCACGTAGGTTAGGTTCTGTAATTTTTTCAGATCCTTCTAGTGACCATGCGTACAAAGTGAAATTTTACGCCAATCAGGCAATCGGAGTCAACGTGTTAAAGTACAGTAGTAGTACTACTGACAGTACAATTTATGCACCCTTAGGTAGCTGAAGTAACGAGTCCTAACCAATCCTAATTGCTAGACCAAAGATGTATACATAGTTCCATTATCAGGAAAGAATAATTCTAACCAAATTACCTAGCAATAACTAATTAATACATTATTTAAAAAAGGCTTAGGAATTCGAATACAAAAATTCCGCTATGATGAATGCTCAAATTTTGTAAATTGATAATCTTAAAATTGGTAGGCACTCACTGACTCAGTTGCTAACTTCGAAAAAAAACATGAAATCCCTAATTTTATTTAAACTTGAAAATTATGTTGCCTTCTGATGTTCGCGGCAGAGCTTGATAAGGAGACGCACAGTAAATGAGGCAATGGATGGCCTGAAGAAGCAGTGTCAGTCAACCGTACGTTATTCAAAGCAAATAACAGAGGACAAGAGCAATCTCACCCATGACCTGGACCCGGCATATGGCACACGTATCGCACTCCACATCCCAGCTCCACATGGCGACAGTGTTCCACTTCTTCAGAGTGAACATGTCTTCAGACTTCTGGCCTTCATTTGGAACTTCTCCATCTGCCTCATTGTTATTCATTTTGTTGAGCAAGTAAAGGTAACTTGAACAAAGCACAAAATTAAAACCTGAAATATAAAACACTGCATCATTGACAGTTTATAAATACTAATAAATAAAGTAAACCACAATTTCATTACATGCACCTATATCAACCCATATTCAGCCTCCAAATCGATGCTAACATTAATATAGAGTATTGACCAAGGGTCTTCCAAAGACCAGTAACCCTCACGACACAGCCGAGTAACCCTCACGACACAGCCGAGTAACCCTCACGACACAGCCGAGTAAC
>VCRD01006368.1:0-19284 GCA_006783055.1 Trinorchestia longiramus
TGATCATATTCTTGATCCTATTTACGATCATATTCTCTATCATTACTTCTAGTTCCAATCTTTTTCACTCGTGGACTTCGGATGTCTTCTGTCCACCAGCTGCCCTACGGATCTATAAATAAACAAAAGCTGAGTACCCGTCTTGTCATTGAATTCCCCAACTAGAGGTGCACCAGTCGACTCCCTTAACATTACCTTCTGATACTTGTTAAAAATAACACTGGTAACCCCAGCCAGGCATCCACCATCAAAATTAACACATGAATGGTATTACTCTATGTATGTACCATTTATCTCTATGTCCTTAAATTCCCTCTTTAATAACACATGCATTTACAATATATGTTAGCATTCTTAATTCCCATGTCCCTTCCAAAAGGCAGAACACACAGGTTACCGAATGTTTCGCGGCTCACTGCATTGTTGCCTGGCCAACTAAATTGTAACCTTTTCTTCATCGTGGATGCAAACATTTCTAGCAGCGTAGCAGATTCATACTCCCAGCGGGACCGACTAATGAGGTACCCGCCTGCTATGTGAAAGGCCACAAACAAATTTTTTTATTTCCAATCAAGTACACAGTACATAGACATTAGTACATTGGTTTTTTCAAATTCTTAAGGTTAACATTCTAAGAGTAAGGGTGATGGGAGCTCCATGCGACGATCCCGGGAGGTTTGATGGGCGTGTCCATGAACGTGTTGACTGCTTACCCAGTAAGCCTTACCGATATGTGTGAGCTCACGGCGCGAAGAAACAACGAGAAATAACTCGTGTTTACGGCCGGGTTTCGAACCCGCATTCTTTCTGCACGAGTCAGAGACCTGATACATGAGACAGGCCGTAGCCCACTCGACCACGGTGGCTACATTTGGTGGCCACGAGCTCGTTCCCCAGAGCTGTCACGGTTTATTTGTGCCTGACTATTGACAGCTAGAAGAACATGTCTAACAGCAGCTTCATCCGACGCTTAGCATAAGCCACACCTCAACCTCGCTCATCGGTACGCCCCTACGAGCCTCGACTACAAGTTTCAGCGCAGAGGACGGGGATCTCGATTGTAGCATCACTACTTCTCTGAAGACCTTATCGATAAGCACCATCGCTATTCATAAGATGTTAACATTAAGATTTTAAAAACAAATGTATATGTACTCTACACTCTATTGGAAATAAAGTTCATTTTTCATATTTTTTACCCTCATTTCCGGTATGTTTTTCTATATATACCGGCCCCGGTGGTGACGACTTGGTTGCCGCTCAAAATTCGTGTGTGTGTGAGTGTGTATTGTGGACCCGTCATTCTTTTCTTCATTCACCGTTAGTGATACACATTAGAATCTGTACAGTCAACTGCACTAACTAACGTTCTGTACTACCTTTGATTAAGGTACGGTACATACTCAGTTACAATCAGAGACCACACACCACACAAACAAAGATTCGTACCTCTCAATATGGGAGACTGAGTTGAACAAATCACATTAACACTAAAATCATTCACCATCACCAATAAATACTGGGACTGGAACTACTCCCCAATGATCGACCAGAGTCTTGACTTCCGCCTTGAGGATTCTACTGTCGGCAAGATCCCATGCATGTTGAAGAACGAAGAACTCCCTTATTACTCATATCTGGTCTGCAAGAATAAAAGCTGAGTCTAAACCCGGCAGTCTTTATTTAACCTTAAGTTTAGGTCACAGTTGCAGTTATCAAAAAACCCCTGATTAAAACTAGTAGAGCTCATTGGTAAAAAATAGCACCACCAAATGAAACTTTACATACTTTCGTTTACGGACTTAACTTGGCTAATGTCTACAACTTTGTTGCGTGCGGGAGGAAATTTAATAGTTCTACTTGTGTGAATATTTGAAGCATTCTAATATATGATGGTAGATTCCCACGTGATAAAGGTTGAAAAGAACTTTGCGTGCAAACTGCAAAGGACTGTTTTTCAGTGTGTCAAATAATGTATTAATCACATGTGTGTTTGACTGTTTCTCGTGAATTTTTCAATTATATTCCCGGATACAACATTTTTGACATTTTCTACTCTTGTTAATATTTACGCGTCATTATGGTACAGATAATTTCATCAAATGAGAACTGGTCGATAAAGAAGCTAAGTGGGACTTCCTTGCTAGTAGCTGTTGGGTTAACTGATGACTTAAGCTAGTCTGCTCCTGATTGTAATTCATTCGTAAGATTTTCTCATTTATATCCCCTCAAAAGTTGAAGTATGTCCTTATTCTTGACATTTTTATTCGATTCTAATTGTATCTAACACGCTATTCATTTACTCCGAGAATAGATTTCGAATGGAAGTTGAAATACTATGGCGCATAACAATCTCAGAGTGTATTGTATTCATGAAAAATAGATTAAAATGAATGTAATGGATCTGATACAAGTGTAGTTTAATGAAAAACAGAATTAGAATGAATCAAGCTGATTACCAATTATTATTACATCTAAAATAACTGACATTTATCAGATACACAAACAGGTTTTAAGCTTTACACGAAATTTAGTTTTTTTTGGCAATTTACAGTAAATGTCTTAGTTTTATTTTTCATATTCTGGCAACTTACAGTAATCTCATGGTTGTATTCATGTTGTCAAAAGTTATCCATGATAGAGCCGTTCCTTTGACGATCAGGGCCAAAGAAATTAAATGTTTTCAGTTTCCACAATATAATATGCGTCTTGCATACAACGAGTGTATGAATGATCATAATTTTTTCACGGTAGAGTTCACTCACGAAAAAAAACTCTACCACAGAAGCGGAAAATTACATTGACTATACGGTACCCCGTCGGCGAGGGCATTACCGAGTGAACCAAGTCGACTGCGGCTCTCATTTTATGAACTACAATAAAATTTCCTGTAGGAATACAAATCAATTTGAGATTGGAGGTTTTGTTATAATGAAAGCACTACCCACTTTTATCTCTACAGCTTTCGTGAGAACTTCACACGCGCTGCTGAAAGATAACTATACTCGTAACGTAAAATGGTTCCCCCTGATAGAGAATTTTATCCCTGGTTTAATAATTAAGTTAAAATGGTTCATTCTGGTGTTTCAAAGTGCACATATTATTATCAATTTATGGATTTTGATTGCTATTACAACCCCAATTCCCGACTTACAGGCTAATATCCAATTCACAACAACTTGCGTGTCCTATTCCACGCGCAAGGTCCTGTGCAGGTAGGAAGAATATGAGTGAGGCCTGAAAACGCATCATTTGAATGAAAAAAATCATTTGAATGAGTCAGAAGTGTTCAGGGAGGAGGTTAGTGGAGATTGCGTGGTACCTCCTGAGGGTGCTGTTGATGAATTCGTTCCACTTGCCTGACCACATCTCATACAGGCCGGCTTTTTGTTCCGCTGGCAGACTGCTGTACCTGAAAAATTGCAGTTTTAAACAAGCATTTTAAACAAATTTTTTGATTACAGTGAAAACCTGTTAAAATTTTGCATCAAACTAATCTCTTTGAGACTTCAGAACCCGCAAAAAAACTTGAATAAGCTTAATATTATTATTTTTGGCGACAACGCTGTTTAGTACGAGAGGACAGAGTTCAGTTGGAAGGTGAAGGTCAGTGCAACGTTTTCTGAAGTAAACATTATTTTCTATTTTAAGAGACTAGTCTTCACCAAACAGTAAATGACTCACTCTATGGAGTTGATGGCGAGCTGCTTGAGGAATTTGAGGTCAGCGTGACGACCTCCAAAAGCCAGGAAGGCCTCGTAAATGTCGTGAGAGAGAGGCAAAGCCGCCCACGGTGCTGGGTCGTCTGATGACACCACCTGAAAGAGAGAGGGTAAATCGTTCGGGCTCTTTGGCAGAAAATAAATCTTTAAGGAATAATTAAGGTTGATTGATTGTGCTGTAGTGCACCACGTCGCTCTCACAACTGTGACTCTAGATACCGTAACCAACTACCTTCGTTTTACCATGCCTCTACGACTGCTTTTTCTATCACCTTACCCTAACCACCACACCCACAACTATGCCAGTAAAACCATACTTTCAGCACCATTACCTTCAGTACCACATTACCATCAAAATGAACCTCTCCATTGGTCCCACCAAGACCTCACCATTGGGAAGCTGGTGGAGGCGAGCTGCACTCCGGGGTGGTTCCTAAGGTCCTCCACGAGTCTCAGCACCTGCAGGAGCCAGCAAGACTATCACGCTCTCAAAAAGACACACGCAATGTAATGCAAGTGCCATGTATCAACTTGATGGCAATTAACTATTTATTCTTTTCCTTGTCACCAAAAATTTGCACTGTAGGTTTTTAATTATCTCCAATATTTTCTGATCGTTCAATGAGCAGATTATTTTGTAACTTTGAAATTGGGGGTAAATTTGGCCGTGTGTGCACAGACCAGCATTCATTTAACTCTTCTATTTCTTATTCCCATGTCTACACGCATTTGAGGAATAAATAGGCTGTCATTATTAAACAGCATCTTACACTTCATAAAGAAAATACGAAAATAGACGAGTCTACTGTTAGTTATCAAAAAATTTGGTGCGTATATGAACACTATTTTCTCATCATCATAATACCCTACTCCCTCACACAGTTCTGTTACACACGACGGCTGAACCAGTGCATACCTGGTTGGAGATGGGGCACACCTCGACAGGTGTATTGGTAGCTCTAGCACGCTGCTGGGCAGCGGGGTGTTTGACCACAGCATACCCATGACCAATCCTAGTCGCATTCAGTAGAAGAGCATCGAACACGTTCTCGTCGACGTCTTCCCCGTACCAGTCTTCAAAATATTTTGTCATTAATTTTGTTACTGTCCATTCTGGAGATTCAGGCTCACGTGTTATTGCATAACTCGATGGTTTATGAAACACATATTTGTTGCAATGACCCTCCTAACACTGTCATCGAGTGGTTAGCTGCATGTGTTTGTGCTGCCATGTCTCTGGTTTCAAAGCGTCCAATCCCCACACAGTTTTCGAATTTCCCATTTGTTACCCTGGAGACCAGGTATACTGACAGACTGACTTGAACTGACTATTTATCGAACTTCTAGATCATCCCAACGAATTCGTACGAGTCTCTTCTTCAAGTGCAACCATCCTACCACTTAAGGATTTTATAATAAGGCATTTTTAAAAACCAATGCTGTTACAATTCTTATGTACCAACTTTATTGGACATACGTTGTTATTTTGTTTGTTGTTTTTGTTAGCCTTCAAGTCAGAAGGTTTCAAGCTCTTGAATTCACGATCGCCATGTAGTGGAGGTAATCCTCATGATCATTTGAGGAGCATAACTACAAAGAATTCATTATATTCATTATTGTTTTTGTTCTACTTTTTGTCTTGCGAAATGGATGGTCTCAGACACTGACTTTTTTCAATGGAATAATTCGTCCATCAAATCACAAATTACACACATGCATTAGCCCGACCGCTAAAACCCACGTTTGTCGCACCAGATTGATGATCATCAAGAAAACCAATCCGTGAATTGCAATTGGTTCTTAAAGACTAGATAGTTAAAATGATCACCTGGTCCTATTCTCTACCTGTCTCTCCGGCGTGATAGAAGACGTCGATGGGAGGCTCATATTCTTGGAGGGAGAGCAGCGGTTCGATGAAGGTCTTGAGTGGAGGTCCAGGATCCTCCTGCCCTACCAGATCAAACCCAGCGATGTAGTCAGGGAACGAAGTCTTCAGGGACTTGACTAGATCAAGGTAGTCGTAGATCACGTCCACAGACACTCTGTGGCCAAAGATAACGGCTCCTAAGAATTACTTCTCTTTTAGTTAAAGCTAATAACAAAGACCTCATTAGCGTTAATTAGCTGTTTGGCGAACTTTTACTGGACAAAATAAGATAACAATTTGGATTGGTAACTCAGAGTTACTCATAATATACTGTACACGTCCATATGAGAAATAAAAATCAATTGGATATCGTGATGAAATTCTTGGGTAACCTGACAACGCCTCAGATTCGATTTGGATTGATGGAATTTTATATTTTATAAGCTCTAGCATTCATTGGGCTTTAGTATTTGTGTTTTTTCAGTAATGAGCTCTATCAGTTATGCACCAATGACTACATAGAGTCACGCGGCTTGTTTGTTAGAAGAAATGAAGAGATGCAACTATTTCATTTAGCCCTTCACTGTGCAATGCACTGTGTGTGATGCAGTTCTCTGAATACCGATTTTCTTTTTGTATTAATTACCTAATAGTATTTATTTACTTTTTGAACTTTAACTAAGTAAGTAATTATTTATACAGAAATAAATTGCGAAGGGAGAGGTTAATATGAGAACTCATCATCTAAGGCATGATAGGGCGCCAAGGCATAACTTTGTGAAGTCAGAGCTTGGAAGTTCGTGTCTCTATGTAGAGCATGGCATTCTCATGCTGCCACGCTCAATGTACTGTCGCTGACTCACCATTGGTTAAAGAAGACTGGGTAAGGAAGCTGAAAATACCCTTGCTCTGAACGAACACTTCCTGGGCATGAAAAGCTAACATTCCTAATCTATAGAAATGTATAGATTTATACTCATTAAGGTATCCACAGAACATAGAACTGCCCGGAAAACACAATAACGTCTTGGGGGTGGGGGTTATGAAGACTCACCCCCTGAGGGGTCCGTAAATGTAGCGCACCCCCCAAAAGTCTCCTGGGTTGATGGTTACGAAGGTGTCGCTGATGTTCTTGTAGACACCGATGGTCTCCAGGGGCGTGAGCTCTGTGCCGTCCAGCTCGTGCAGCTGATCCAATGAAGGGCATTTTATACTCAGATGGAGGTGAGAAATTTCTATCTTTCAAAGCAGTTAAACATCTCATTTGTGTATTTTAATTTTTTTCTAGTATTCTAACGATAATATATATTCGTTTAGTTAAATAATTAATCAACTGTAATAACACTTAAAATATTACAATTTATCATTAATATGCACATACTTCATTATGAGTAAAAGTCTAAAGCTATTCGTTTCTTTACATTCAGTTATATACCATTTTAATAGAGATAAAAAAGTTAAAGTATATTTTAATTAAATTCAACTGAAGTTCAGTTAATAGTTAGGTAAAATGTTTTGTACTGTACCCTTAACGACCTGCATCAGTAAATGAAGCCCAACTAAATTATGAACACGACATATATTTCAGAAAAAAAGGATATAAAGTTAATAAAATATACTTTGATGACACATAATATGTCTTTGTAAAAACAGACTGAATGAGGTAGAAATTTAATTCAGTGCAGAAATTCATTGAATATGAAAATATCAATAAAACACTGATAACACTTATGAAACGCACTAAAACACGAATGAATCACAAGTTCTCTCTGTAAACAAACCAAAGGCTGGGCCCCACGGAACTCCAAATACTGGACCCCGTCCTGCAGCAACTCCTGCAGGCTCTGCGTGTGGTAGGCCTCAAAGGCTGGTCTGTAAGATACGATACCATCGATGGACTCGAAATATTGGTTGAACCTTTGCCACGCAGCGTCCACAGTGGGGTACGCCTCTGTAAAAGAAAACAGTCATTACAATCCAGCAGTACCTGTTGTTGTGGGTAATGTGTCACTAGCTCGCCCTGCAATAATGAAATACAGCGTACATGAGGCTCAGTCTCGTAACTACTACACGCGTGCTACCGGCACGACTGACGGACCAATCAGCGGGCTAGCTGCCTCGATATAGGCATGTCCAAGAGGCTCATACAGGTGGATGCCTGCTTCAAGAAAAGCCAGCCTCTACCAAGATCTCCTCCGGTCAAGACCTCTATATCAGTCGTACATCAGAGAACACAGCGAAAACACCAACCATCTTGATCACAAGCAGAATATGAGCAACCACAGAGGCTACATAGCCTAACTTTTTACGCGTTCTCAAGTTCTCCACAGGAAAACGTCAGTACACCAGTATTAAACCAATACGTGGACAAGAGTGACGAATTAAGGAAAGTCAACAATCTATGGAATAAATAAATACAAGTTCGTAAATTCACCCCGTGTATGTTTGCCTTTCTTCCGGTTGGGTATATCACCATCCCATACGAACACTATAGAGGTATCGTAAATAGGTTTTCTATAATATAATTGAGTACATACATAGACAACTTCGTAATTAGATAATTTCCCATTGATCAGGTAAAGCTCTGAAAAAATCAATACGTCACCGAGAGGATTGTCCACCACAATGGTGAGGTTCTTGTAGAGGGCGTTGTCGAAATCTTCAGGAGAGGATGCGTCTGCCCTCTCCTCTGCTACAAGGAACCAACCACTTGAACAGGGCACGGTGTCCGGAACCGTCGAGGAGAACCTTAGAATTGCATCCAGGATGGGTCACAAGTAAGGTAGTTAACTTATCCGTATTTGTAGAGGTATCTTACTTATGACTCATCCTGTATATTCTTTGTTATTTGTTATTTTTTGTGATATTTAGGAATAAAGTTGATTTATTTTATTTATTTATTTATTTATGAAAAGCAGTTGTTCCTTCACGTAGAGGGTTTCCCAAACAGCTGGTACTAGTTCATTGATTTTTTTAACGAGAATAAGTCGAATACGTCTCGGTGTAACAGAAGAGTTTATCAAGGGACTACATAGTTTTTGTCCCTACATTTAGAAGAGATTGATCTTAGCCTTTTGAAATAGAAGTATTGAATGGTTAAAATATCAGATGTGGAGGACGTAAATGTGTCTACAATAATCAGATATATTTACACACTTTCATTACTTAATTTGTTCATGTGTGAAAATCACACCTAATAGAAAACATTCGAGTTGAGGTTATACTAATGTTCACCGAGAGGAAGAATCGAATTTTGAGCAGCAAGGATTCAGGTGGTTCTAGTGAGTCAAAAACTCACCTAAAGATAGGACCGAAATCCTCGTAACACATATACAGGTGGTCCCAGTATGTCAACTCTTGTACTACGAAGTCAATAGAAGTCAGCCCAGTGTCGTGGCCGTGCAGTACCGCTCCTACAATGGATGCATCAGTAGAGTATTAGGATCACGTCTCATTTCTCTAGTTCACTGTATTTTGAACCCACGATAGAAGTCGTATAATATAATATGAGGCGTATAATATACGCGTCTTTGAAGCAAGTACCGTTTTGAAGTTCCTCCTCTTTGAAAAATTTTTCAGATGAACCAGACCGATAGACATCATGGAAAAATATAATATACAAAAAGGCAAAAGGAAGTTTTATTTTCTTAATACTCTTATTTTTATACCCACAGATATGGCGCATACCTTTGGGCATGCTCTTGATGAAGGCAAAGACTTCAGATTGCTCAATTTCAGATTTGGAGATCATGAAATTAACGGCAGGCAAGAAATTGTCCGTGGCTTTGGCCTTGTCGATTTCAGCATCCTTCAGAGATTTCAAAATTGTGTTCACCTGTTCTTCTTCCTCTGTCAGAGTCAGTTCCCACCCTGTGAAAATGTATGCGTAGAAATAGAATAGAATTTAAACAGTTAATTAAATTTTATATTACGTAATTTAAGCACATTTAGGATGCCACTCCCATAAAGGTCATTTCATTTTCGTAATGGTCCTTACTTGTTTGTAATGAACATACTACAGCTAGTGCGTTCGATCAACAGTAGTTCTAATAGGGTTGAAATCGAGAAAAAATACAGATATCAAATAAACTTGAAAATTCAGATGCAGTTATAAGTCGAGTGAGTTAATGCGTTTTAATTAGAAAACCTTCAGTCAGAAATGTGGTTACCCGTTTCCATCCGACGGACCCACACTCTCAAGAATATTTGTAATTAAGAATAAATTTATCGCTAATAAAGCTCAACGATTTAACGACATGTCATACAGTAACGATCGTGAGCGCAGCTGCATGACAGCTGGCAACGACATATAACAACTTTCATGCCAGCTGGTTAACAGCTGGTAAAAATGACATAATGGCCATCGACATAGCTGAATATCAGTGATCATGCAGCAGTGAGAGCAGTCACCCAACATTGAGGCGTAGTCCTGCTCCATGAGAGCTGCTCTTTGCTCCGCGTAGGTCTCGTTATCGATTGCTCGAGACCCAGTCTTCTGAGGTAGAGCTCTCGAGACTGCCAGGGCAGTCAGCAGTATCAAGAAGGCACCCCGCATGGTGTTGAATTGGTGGTTCTCTGTAGATGATATAATGAAGTAACTATTAAGGGTTCAGAGTAGTGCAATCACTGATGGAACAAGAAGGAGTCCTGCATGGGGCTCGATTGTTGGTTCCCTGTAGGTGACACAATGAAGTACTTATGTATTAAGAGTTCAGAATAGTGCAATCACATATACTGCAATGAGTTTTCTATCTTAAGATGATACGGAGATAAAGTACTCAGCCTTCTCGTATCGGTGGGTCTATTGCTATTTTATACTGTAGTATTACTTATGACACTTTCTCTTCGAACTTAAATATACAAATGCAGCACTCGTAGTGCTGCATCGAATAAAAAATAATACAGAAATTATAAATGTTTGGAAGTGTGTCAGCAGAATAAGGTGTACAACATGATGTCATGGCATGCAGATAAATTGCACGTCCAATGGCCTGAACGATATTCTAGTGAATTTGACTCAGGTAATTTGAATGTTAGCTGATATAAACTAGAACATTTAGTAATTAACGCAGACCTGCCAGTGTGCCTCACACCTCATCTCTCATATTCAGCTCTTCTATATATTTTATAGAATAGAATAAGGCAATAGGAACGAGCCGTTTGGCCCATTCTTGGTTCAATACCGAAGTCCCTGCCGTTCTACTGGCAGCTGCTCATTTTTTCCCCACAATGTGCTTCTTTTAGGACAAAAATAAACACCGTTGTGCTGCAATCATAAATAGAAAGTGTTTAACTTAAGGAAATAATAATAGAGTATCTCTTCTTTCGCCAGTCAAAACAGCGATAAATCATTTACCTACCGAAGTTTTTAATTTTAACACAATGAACTTAAGTAACTTCACAAGGTTAGAAAATTTTAGAATTTGCCTATAAACAACTCAGTTTTTCGCTGATTACTAAACAAAAGGGACTGTCGATATTCATTGTGTTTTTTAACCATTTCCTGCTCACACTTGCAACACTGCGCCACACAAACACAGCTTAGGGCGACTGCCTGAGGACAACGAGAGCTTCAGGGCTTCCTTATCTCTCTGAGGTCAGAATATAATTTCCCGTATCTATAGACCTTGGTAGACTTGATATACCCACAGATATCAAGCCACCACACTGTAATATTTAGTGTCACCTCACCCACACTGTAATATTTTCCTTATATCTTCTTTTATCTTATCCATAACAATTTTTTCTTATTCCTAAATTATATATGTGTTAAAGTTTATGAAAAATATTGTAAGTTAAACTTTGAACAGGAAAACACTGGACCATGTTTGTTGTAAAAACATGTAAAATTATAAAACCAAATAAAATTAAAACCATGCATTATAAAACCAAATCCTAATATCTACAAGAAATTTAAATTTTTCTCAAACATTCGACGTATGCTGCTTTTCAATAACCCGTGAGTTCTTTTACAATATGCATGATCTCTATCTGCTTGTTTTATAGTCTTGTGTGTTCAGAGGTTTGTTACGTCGAAGGCTAGTAAAGCTACACGCATTTCTACCACCCATCGTTTTGAGTTGCTAAGTTTAGAAATGTGTACGGTTAATGAATCAGCGCATATACAAACCCATAGAAGAACGAGCATGAAGGCCCTCTAATAACAAATTATCGCGTCCCACTCCTTTATCTACTCTTATAATATTTTACTGCACTTCCATTCCTTGTACTGCACTTGGCTCAGAATTGAAACGTTTTACGTTGATCATTTATTTTGTTTCATCCCATTTGGCACTTGATAAAGTGAAGATTCAAATATTATCGTTATGAGATGTGGTATTAAATACGACGACTAAGTTGCCAGTCCTTCTTATCTATTGTTCCAGAAGAGGAAACAATACAGAATGGGAAAACAATACATTTTGAGTACTCGCGTATGACTTGAAGCATAGACAGTGTGTCATGCTAATACACTTAGTATCCAGAAGAGACTAACTGCATGGTCAAGTTTATACTGTGCATTACAACAGAGATAACGATGCATGCTCCCGAAGACTTCTGATTGCTGCATAATAATACTACACTTAAAGCTTTCTCACCAAAGGAACACAGCAACAATGGGAACAAAAAATCCACCACATATGCTTTAGTTAACATCTAACAGCAAATTAGCAAAAACTCTACAGTTAGGTCAGAGGAGCACAATTTCCTTGAGATGTTTATTGGGTCTTTTGGTTATTCAGGCGTATGCAGTGCATTCTCATCAAAACTACTCACTAAATTAAATGTATCTTTAAAATGCATTGACTTGAATTTGTTAAAACTGTTTCGTAGAGTTAATGTTGCTTCGAACTGATTTGTTTTTTAAATAAAAAGGTAATATATTGTACAACCAAATGATTTACACGATATATATGTATAGTGCGTATATCTATTTAATAAAGAAATTGTATTTTTATTGTCACACATGAACCAAATCATACACATTATGAAACTGAGCTTATGTGTTCGTTGGTCTTACATCTGCTTAACAATGTGCCATCTACTAGCATACTTGAGTGAACTGAGACGCTTTGTTGGTATTGAATAGAATTGTTGAAATCACTTTGCTTCCACTGTAGTCGAGTGGTTCAGCCGCCTGACTTGTGTTGTTAGGTTCAATTCCCTACATGGTTGTCCAATTTTCTCCCGGTTGTGACGAAGAGGATAATAAAAACTGACAGAATAATTGACTCAACTGACTATTTTTCAAATTTCCAGATCATTGCTACGTGTTGGTACCAGCCTCTACCTCACATCACAGCACATGAGAAGCAAACGGGAACAATCACTGAAAACATTATTTCTAGTGTAAAGATGTTAGCATAGAGAATTTAAAAGCATTGTACATAATATGTATGCATGAATGCAACAAAATTTTCATTTTTTTACAAACAAACTATTACCTCGCCCACTCAGATCGTGTGCCTGCTGCCCTACAGCATTTCAGAAATTTAGGATCACTTGTTTTCGGCTGCTGGGGATCGAGGAGTCTCACAGTGGTCGATTGGCCAGCATTTCTCTTAGCAATGCGGGAAAACCCGAGTTCAATTCACGTAGCTTTAGACTTCGATTTGAGAACCAGTGTTGGCCGGGCCCTATGTAACGGCTTTAAATTCCCTCTACTACACACACATACAACATGGTAGTATCCCAGAGTTTTTCTCCTGAGACCGAGGGTCGTGTAAAATAAATCCTCAAGGGCCAACCTGAGGCATCACAGTGACATGTTTTTGCCTGATCATAGGCGGACGAGGAATATTTCCAGCATTCTGCTACGCTGGACGCTCGGAGTGAAACTAGACGATCACATTCAACGAAACACTCACGTTGTCTTCGGGCAGTTGTCGTTGTCAAAGTGATAGCAAGTCGCGACAACGACAAGCGACAACGTTGTCCAAGCGACATGTGTGCATGGAATAAGCGACATTGATGTTGAATGGTCATTTTTTTAATGTGACTACCTGCTAAGCATGTGGGGCTGTTTATGACAAGCTGGATCTTACAGTGATACCCTCACTTGGCTGGTTCAATTGCATTGAATGACTCAGGGTGGCCCTAGAGGAATTACTTTAGACGACCCTGGCTCACAGGAGAAAATTTCTGGGATGCCATCCTGTTGTATGCCTGTGTATTAGAGGGAATTGAAGGCCGTTACAAAGACCCCAGCCAAACGCTGGTCCTCAAATCTAAGTCTAAGTCAAAGGGATTTTTTATAACTCTCAAGTATTTCTATTTTTTAGTAACTTTTTAATAGGATTTGAGAGTACAATGCTTTTTGTCTAACTTATTTATTATGTTTTTCAGTCATAAATATCAATGGTCCTAATATATTTTAACAGATTTAATGCATGACTTGAAGACATGACAGATGATTGTGATAGCAAGAAGAGAGTGTCTAAAG
The DNA here is from genome assembly GCA_006783055.1 of Trinorchestia longiramus. NCBI lineage: Eukaryota > Metazoa > Arthropoda > Malacostraca > Amphipoda > Talitridae > Trinorchestia > Trinorchestia longiramus. Next base: position 14,033 of record VCRD01006368.1, read on the forward strand.
AGAATGCTGGTAGCTTACTGAAGCTCCTGTCTCACCATGCAGCTGTGCAGTCATCCAAGGACTCGCTTCTATGTAAGGAGAACACGTCTGTGTAAACTTGTATTATTTCAATTTTTCATCAGTGAATATCTATTGCTTACAGTCTTGACTTTAGTTACATTGGAAAAAAATTAAAATTTTTCTTCATTGATGAGTTTATTTCTTTGAATTTGTTAATCAAATTTATATTTTCAATATTTTATTGATAAAAGTTTTATTTCCATTTGTTGAATATATAGTACAACCTTCCCAAAGTTATAAAGAAATAATAAATTGAAAACTATGACTTAAGGTCTGAATTTCCACTTTAATATGAATAGTTATATATATTTATGTTAAATGTTTTTGAAATTGCTGTATGCATTGATAAAATTTTGACTTAGAAGTATTCTAACATCAGTACTGAACAATATACCATTATTATAAGGTTTAAGAGTACCCTGCTATTTTTATTTGAACATTTAGAATACCAGCTTCTTTTAAGGTCACTGTTAAACCTTATGATGTCATACCTTGTAATTGTGATATGGGTATTGAAAACATGTAACCATTTTAGCATATAATAAGTCAAAGCTTGTATAACTCTTATACACAGACTGCTTTAATACATGTGTTAGTAAAATTTTGATTGGCTTTTAAATCACCACTGATTTAGATAGTAAAATTATGTAAACTTGATGATGCATATTGTTTTGTAAACTTTAATTGTGTGCATCTTAAATTTTCAATGTATTTTGCAAGTCCCCTTTGGTGATAGATTTCTGGTCTATAAGACTCCAATGATGAACTGTACTCTGAAGTTCTGCTTTTTTGACTTAATTTTGTGTTTCAGGCACACCAGACAGCAGCAAGGTAGCTTGGCGCAACATACCAGATGTGATCAGTTCAGACGACATCGGTGAGGATGCTGATGCTGGAAATGATGAGCTTGGCCAATATGGCGAGGGCATGCTGCTGGATGGGGAGAGTGATGTGGAGAGTGGTGGTGACAGCGACACTGAAGCCCTGCAGTCAGCAGGAGTGTGGACTGATGTGGAGACTGTCAGGGTTCACCTCATGCACCTCAATAAACTGAAGGTGAGCTTCCTGCTGTTCTACAATCTGGTATGGCATCAATTTTTCCTGGCATAACATGGCTTTTTTCTGGTACAACATGGCCTTTCCATGGCATAACCAAGCTTTTTCCTTGGATAACTGGAGTTTTTCTCAGGGCTTTTTTGTATAAGATGTCTTTTTCCCCTTAGATGACAAAGTAGGACGGTCACCTGTAAGAATGGGAGCATGAACTTTTTGATAAACACATCTGTGTGTACTGAACACATTTTTTATTTACTTGCAGCATGCTTACCTGGAGGAATTTGAAGGCTTACGGCACCAGATGCGTGAGAACAGAAGACGCTACCTGCAGGAGGTGGCAGCTGAGCACCAGAGCCTCACCAGCATACACCGGCAGCCCAAAGACTCCGTGGAGGAGCGGCTAGCCTACGCCAGGTTGAAGGCCTTGCGCCACTACCGCAGACACCATGGGAGGGAGGCACTGCTGCGAGAGGCTTATGTTGAGAAGCGCTCATGTGTGGCCGATGCATCACGGTCAGACAGACCAGGGCTTACTGCCAAGGACCGTAGCTCTGCTGCTGTTGCTGCCAAGTCCAGCAAACACTGCTGCCTCTACAACCAGGGCTCTTGGAAGTGTGGTGAGCCTGCTGTGCCTCTTGCTAAGTATTGCGTCAAGCACATACTTGAAGACCCTCAACAGCAGCTGTACAGGGCGTGTGGTGTTGTGGAAGGGGGTAGTGAGCCCTGTTCTTCCCCCATCATTCCCCTGCCTCACCTGCCTACATGCCTCTACCATACCCCAGTACCGCGGCCTCATCAATGGGTGAGCCATAACTTACCTATAAGATAATTTTTCTTTAGTCACGAGTTTTTGTTTTCTGTAGCAAGTATTCCTCCTATCAACATGTTCTGTGTAGTTTTTGCATACTATCTATAGGAAGGAAACTTATTTTTTATGTGGAGACTACTACCAGTGGTATCTATTTTCTCTGCCAGCTCCAAATTGTGTTACCCAACAGTCGCTAAATGTGTACATTTTTGTGCTTGCATTACTTGATCAAGGCACTCGGTGCTACTAGTACAGATGGGCATCAGTGCTACCAGTGACAAGTTGTGTGTTACCTTCACGTCAAATTACAGCATTACGTCACAGCATTTGGGAGGTATCACTAAAATGTGCCTCATGTGACTGTCTTTAATTCGAAATTCCTGGACACACGATACTACTTGGCCAGATGTGTATCATTGACTCGAGTGCCAGGTTGTGTGCTTACTTCAGGTCATAATAGGACATTATATTATAGCATTTGGAATATGAACCTCATGCAGAACCCTCAAATACCTACATGATATACGCAACGCATGTCTATATATTCTCCTCTTCTATCTATTTTCGTTTTATCTCTTCTCTGGTACATTTTTTCTTTTTGACACTGACCACCACCTCCATTTGGAGGGGGAGCTGTAAAATCTACCTCAAGACGCCGTCTTAGTTCGTCTGTGGTGTTAACTTGCTTACGACTTACACCGTGGTGTTAACTTGCTTACGACTTACACCGTGGTGTTAACTTGCTTACGACTTACACCGTGGTGTTAACTTGCTTACGACTTACACCGTGGTGTTAACTTGCTTACGACTTACACCGTGGTGTTAACTTGCTTACGACTTACACCGTGGTGGCACAGGCCGTGGTTGACTCCTGACCTCACCAGCCCGATATGATCTGGTAGTGCATGTAGTTACTGGTGTGTTAAGCTTCTTTGTGCCTGAGCCAACTGTGACTTACCGTCACCGTGTGCGGCACTTACCTTCGGTAGCTCACAATTTCTTACGGTATTTCTTTGGAATCTGATATTGTCTTGACTGATGCTTGCTTCATTGGTGTGAGGATCAGTCATTTCTGTTGGTGATGGTCTACTGGTACTTGTGTTGGTGATGGTCTACTGGCACTTGTGTTGGTGATGGTCTAGTGGTACTTGTGTTGGTGATGGTCTGCTGGCACTTGTAACATTCAATCGCTTCGTTTATTTGATCTCAATACACGACTCTCTTGTACAAAAAAATCTTTTGTACGACCATACCTATACATATATCAGATAATGCCGTAATTGCTTGAGGACTTGGGTAAATGACCAAAGTTTAATGAAAATGAATTTGAATAAAGCGATAATGCTGTAAATGTTTTGATTAACCTTCATTTGTATAATTGTAAGTAACCTATACATTTTCAACTGATCTTTCTAGGTCTGCATGTAGTTCGACCCAGATTGCCTGCCCTCAAGCGAGTGTTGCCAACTTTGTGGACGATATTCTGTTTCTCGTCTAGTTTGTGCATTGTTGTTCATGACACGCGTCTTTGCTGAGGCTGTCCTGGCATCAATATCAACTCCAGATGCTAGTGATGCTGTGCTTGGAAAATCTATGTAAACTCACGTTAACTTGTGGAGGCTGTGTTCAAAAACTCGAGTCGATATCCCCTGTTGGCAAGGTAATTAACTAAAATGACTTGTTTGCATTAGTAAATGATTACATTAGTGATGTTCGAAGTGTGGGCGAATTGGTATACGTATCAGTGCTATTACTTGTGTTGGCAGTGTCTACACTTGAAATATCAGTACTACACGTACCAACATACCAAATCATCATTGTTGGGAGTGGTAACATACTCAGTATCAGTGCTAGGAGTATCAGCACACTTGTGTCAGTGCTGGGAGTGTCAGCACACTCAGTATCAGTGCTGGGAGTGTCAGCACACTCAGTATCAGTACTGGGAGTGTCAGCACACTCAGCATCAGTGCTTGGAGTGTCAGCACACTCGTGTCAGTGCTGGGAGTGTCAGCACACTCGTGTCAGTGCTGGGAGTGTCAGCACACTCGTGTCAGTATATTCCATGTAATGCATAATGCTGACGTGACACGTGTGCAAGAATGTGCTGACTTTGCTGTCTCCCAGGGCGGTGCGTCAGCTGAGCAGGATGCAGCACCGTTGTCAGCAGATCCACCAGTGTTGACGCTGACTGACAGCGCGTCTGTGCTCGTGCTTCCTGACACTGCCATCAGCAACAAAAGCTGCAGCTCGACGTCAGCACCTCCACCCTCATGCTCCTGATCACGTTGAGCTCAGCCAGGGAAGGGCCATGGCCCATCAGTTGGTTAACCCGTTAATGTCACATGGGAACATATGGACCCAGAGATAATCATTCCCTTTAGTCTCATTTTCTAAATGTTTCTTTCAAAATTACATAAAAATGAGTATAGATGAGTGGTAATGAATGCAACATTTTGATCAGTTTAAAAAAAATTTGGTCGTTAAAGGGTTAATGCTGTCCTGGTGACAGATGCGGGTACCGCCTCTCACGCTGCACTGTCAGTACTTTGCTAAAACCCTGTACATACAAGTTCCTTTCAACGAGAAAATATCATATTTTGTATATATATCATATATGATATATATATATATATATATATATATATATATATATATATATATACACATATATCATATCATATATGAGTAAATATCTTGTGCAAATATTAAATATTGTTAGGTATGTTGTCCACAGCGCTAATTGTTGTTTTAAATTTATTACATTACATTTAATAGCGCAGACACAGAGCTCTCAACGAAAAAATATTTTATATATACAGGCATGTAAATATCGTCTGCAAATTTTTTTATGATATTTTGTGCCTCTCTGGGGAGAAATCTAAGTTGACCGTTCATTTATAAACGTTTAGAATGGGAACACAGTAGGATATAAGAGGAAAGAGCCGTTTGGTTCATTCTTAGGTTGCTACCCAAGTCCCATGCCGTCGAAAATTAGGATATCGTACATGCATCTTAATCGCGCACAGGCATTTCAATCACACACAGCTCCAGGGGGTAAACAAGGATAAGAGGAAGAGGGATAACGGCCAGACTTACAGTTGCCAATTTTTACGTAATAATTACTTGATTCACATTACGCAATAATTTGAAGGATCTTTATGGAGTACAGGTGGTGGACAAAATAATGGAAACACCTAATATTTTACCATCATAATCTTAGAACATAATTTAAACAATCAAAACTTGGCATATGTTCCTATTTTCTTTATAATAATTTTGTTATTCGGTATATTGATGTAAAATGTATGTTATTTTTCTGTTTTCAGAT
>VCRD01006369.1:34879-49278 GCA_006783055.1 Trinorchestia longiramus
ACTGACACTGCCCCCGCATCGTCTCTCCCTCAAGCTCAGGCGTCGCCGTTGAGGTGCCAATTACTAATTTATACATTATGCCACAGGAGCTATGAATTCGGACAAAATCAAGCGAAAATTACTGCTAAATATTTTGAGTTCAGACATAAGGATTAAATTCCGGACTCTGCATCCCTGTATTTATATATACTCGTATGTCTGTGTGTGCGCGCGAGTGTGGGAGTGCGTGTATATGAAAGCTCAATGCAAATACATATGTGATGTACGAGTATTACGTTGTTACGAAAATAATGGTCGATTACTTTCCAACCCCTAGACCATCGAGCGGCCATTATTTTTGTAACAACCTAATATAAACTTGATTGACATGTTTTTTCATTTTTCTACCCGTTGTTGACTTTGAAACGAACCATTACCTCTGAAATCTAACAGACATGTATTTTTGGCGTAAATAGGTTTATAGGCTTGTTTAGCAATATATTTCATTTTTTCCTTGGTTGACCACTGTTGTGATGTTCTGATGATCCAAACAAATAAAACAAAACAAAAATGTATATATCCAATAAAGTTGGTACATAAAAAATGTAACAGCATTGGTTTCTAAACATACCTTATCATAAAGTCCTTAAGTGGTAGATATTCTATGCATAGTAGATGATATAACAGCAGTACCTACGGGAATACGTAAACATTCACATCACGCAATGAACGTTTAATATACATGGTGATGCAAATGGAACTTCACTTTTTCAATGATGACTTAAGAGGTAGTCATTGGTGATATATGTAAATTCTGACGTAGTAGATATTCTAGGCATTTTAGGTTATAAGCGAAATATTTTCTTCAGGCACAGCTTAGAATTAACATGAAATAAAAATCAATGATACATAATTATTACGGTTAACTGAGAAGTGCATTGGGTAAATGAATTTGGAAGTTCATGTCGGAGAAAGACTAGAAAATGATCAGAGCAAAAAGTTGATATATGGTACAGATTATCATGATTTAGATCTCGATATATATCATTAGGGCTATAGTAAATAAAGTGTTCAGGTTTCACATTCACTTATTATAACGAAAAATTACTAACATCTACAAATGTACTTTATGATTACACTATGAAGAAAATAACGGAAGCTTTAGAAGAATAACACTGGTCTGCGATATTTTCTAGGTCTAACATACATATAATACATGATTTTAGGCCAGTTTTTTGCACTGAATCCAAAAATCATGCTCATTTTACTAAATCGAATCAGGTTACTGAAATATTTGCACAATAAAAATATCCTAAATTCTGATCTATTTGTAGGTGAATAAAACGCAATATTGAAAATATTAGACTTATTCACAGAAGGCTTACAAAATATTTTGAATAGATAGCAAGTAGAATATAATGAAGACAGGAAGCTACTCATGGATAAATGGTCTCTTCAGGGACTTCCGTTTGTGCTGAGCAGACTGCGCATCCCTCTTTAGGCATCAGCAGTAGTCGGCCAGAAAGTTGACATCCCATCGGCCTTGCCAGCGTTCCTCCATAACACTGATATCTTAGTGACAGCACTCACGCTGTTCTTCATTGAAGTTTCCACAATTCTCCGGAAAATAGTCCAGATGAAACTGGAGGAAGTGCATTTTCTCTGAGATGCGCGCACCAAGTTGGAGGAAATTCTCCATTTAACTCATCAACCACCTTCTGATACTGGGCACTTCTGTGGTTGCCAAGGAAGTTTGCAATGACTGACTTAAGGGACAACCTGGTAGAGGGTTCAGCAGGATGCAGTACCTCGTCAAAACTAGTATCCTTGATGTGTTCCCTAACCTGACCTAATTGTCTTCATGCTTTTTCATTGAAACTTCTATTCTAATGAAAAAAGCAAATCCTCCACCTTCCCTGTCCAATGCCTCTACAAAGTTCATCATGAGACCGAGTTTGATGTGGAGGGGTAGAAGCAAAATCTTGCTCGGTTCAACCAGAGGGTGAGACACCACGTTGTGTAATCCTGGTTGTAATCCTTGTCTTGATGGTCACTCTTGTCTGACTTAATGCTGGTCATCATCACGGCTCTCCTATAAGCACAGAAAGCATGGATACTTTGTGAAACCACCTTAAAGTCCTAGGATGAGTTCGATAACTTTAAGATTTTCACAGATCAACCATTTATGGTTCTGGTAGTTCAGAGTAGACGTCAGAAGTCCCATGCTTATGTGGCATTCTTTCATTTCAACTGAGTGCTCCACAGGGATCGATGAAAACTTGTTTCCGATATTCAGAAGAACTGATTTGAGACTTTTGTTAGATGAGTCAATGAAAAGTCTCCATTCCATAACATCATACTTCAAACCAAGTAATTTAATCAGGTCATCAATGTTGCCACAGTAAATCAGTGAAGATGCTTCATCTAACATGAAGAATTTTCTAAATTCTCTCTCGCGAACCCCGCGGTACCAATAGAATGTTGTTCCTGGCGCCAGTAGCTGGGCAGACTCCTCCGAAAGGTTCAGGTCTCGTGTCAGGTCATTGAGTTCGGCTTGGGTCAAATGCACCGGTTGGTCATCCTCTTCTGACCTGTATTTATCACACTTAGCTGTATCAATCATGTCGCTAGATTCGGAATCAGAACTAGATTCCATGGTGACATTTGGCTCAGGAACAGGAACATCGGGGCCATGGGGGACTGGCTTTATGGCAGAAGGAACAACAGGGTATTAAACATTGTGCTTGTTCGTGCGATTGATGCCTTTTAGATTTGTCCTGCACAAGAAGCAGTCGGTAACGTGATCTTTCCCTTCTCTCCACACCATTGGGACACCAACTGGCATACTCTTCCTTTTCTTGTTCCTCAATCGCATAAGTTCTCTACACATGTATTGCAACAGACATGGGGAGCAAATAGCTCATCCTGGTTCCCTAGTTTGACTCCAAAGTTAGCGTATTATGCCTTCTACACAAAATCCCTAATTTTTGCTTGACGGTCTGAAAGAATCACATGTCCGCAGATGCAACAGAACATATTAGGATGGATTTTACGCTTCCGATCCATTTTTCTAGACCTCAAATGAGAAATAAAAATAATTATAAAAGGTAACCCACGACCCAGTTTTGCATAAACAAAACCCATAAACGCTTGGATTGCGATATTTTAGAAAAATATGCTGGAAAAGAAATAGACTATATCTTAGAAACCAGACCTGACCAAGAAAAATAAACTGTATTTTTGAATTCAGCATGCAAAAAGGGTCCTAAATCAATTGGAAAAACCTTGACCTTTTTGAAAAAGTTTTGAAATGCTGACCAGCGTAACGAACCCATAAGCAAGCACTCAGTAACACACACATACTTTGTTCCTTATCGACTTCCGTTCTATAAATTTGGCAATATTGCTGTAGCAAACTGAGAATTGCATTTCGTTTGACAAGATCTGTGATAGCATATCAAAGGACTACGATAAAAGAGATAAGCAAACTACATACACCTCATGAGTTCCAATGATTGGAATATCAATAATGGCGAAGTAAAGTTGCTGCAAATCAAAAGTTACGTTTTCACACCTGCTTATTATTACAAAGCATTTAAGAAAAATAGTATAAACATTTTTTTGAAGGAAAAAATCTAGGCGAGAATAAAGCTGGGAAGACAAATGATAAGCGTAGTATGCATGCATAAAATACAGAATTAAATAAAAGAAGTACAGGGTGCCCATAACGTCTTATAAAAGTCTCTCATAAAGTCTCATGAAGTCTCTTACAGAAGTCTCATAAAGTCTCTTATAAAAGTCTATCATAAAGTCTCAAAGTTTCTTATAAAAGTCTCTCATAAAGTCTCTTATAAAAGTCTCTCATAAAGTCTCTTATAAAAGTCTCTCATAAAGTCTCATAAAAACTCTCATAAAGTCTCTCATAAAGTCTCTCATATAGTCTCTTATAAAAGTCTCTCATAAAGTCTCTTATAGAAGTCTCACAAAGTCTCTTATAGAAGTCTCATAAAGTCTCTCATAAAGTTTCCTATAAAAGTCTCTCATAAAGTCTCTCATAAAGTCTCTTATAAAAGTCTCTCATAAGTCTCTCATATAGTCTCTCATAAAGTCTCTTATAAAAGTCTCTCATAAAGTCTGAACAGCACCTCTTTCACAAACAGGATCCCTGAAACACACAAATGCAAAATGTGATTAAAAACTTTAATAAACACTGAATAAAATAAAACAAATCTGAAAATATAAAATATCTGAAATGGTAAAGGGACTTTATGGACACCCTTCGTAACATTTGAACGTAGAAAAACATTAATAAGATAATTTATTAAACATTGATGTAACACGAACTTCATTTGTTTCTCTGTTTAAATGTTTTGGTCTAAAACTTCCATAAACGAGTTAAGTATTTTTCAATTAATGGCTCATATAAAAACAGTAGAAATCGTTATTTTGAGTATTGTGTAAATATGAAGAACTATTTTGAAATTGAAAAAAGTGAAGTTGTTGCGTAAATCTAAATTGATTTAATTAACACTAACTGCTTAATCGTAGCACAATTTTGACGTTTTAGTATGTTTGAATTTTTTCATTTTTCTTCAGTTTACGTTAAAAAATCAAGACCCCAATACATGTTGTACACGTTTATTTTACTAGTAGGCCCACTCGTAAAAATTCACTGTTTTTTTACTGAATTTTTCGTTTGATTTGCCAGTGGACGCGGGCTTAGCGAAGGAGTTTCCACATTGAAGGATGTGCCTTTGGTATCCACAATACAATGCTTACGATACATGTATACCCTACCGAATTTCCTCCTATCTAAATCCTTAAGAGCGTCACAGAGACACGGACCAAGCAAGCAACAAACTCTGTATTATTATATAGTGGAATACCCTCCTACCTAAATCCTTAAGAGCGTCACAGAGACACGGACCAAGCAAGCAACAAACTCTGTATTATTATATAGTGGAATTTCCTCCTATCTAAATCCTTAAGAGCGTCACAGCGACACGGACCAAGCAAGCAACAAACTCTGTATTATTATATAGTGGAATTTCCTCCTATCTAAATCCTTAAGAGCGTCACAGAGACACGGACCAAGCAAGCAACAAACTCTGTATTATTATATAGTGTGATATCATTGCAATGTCAATTTTATTTAATCATGCATAACAAGTAAGTAAGACCTCAGCATTTCTTCACAACTTTGAGACTCGAAGTTTTACGGCGAGTTCGGTATCAAAATTTCTAGTGAGTTTAAACGTTTATTAAGATTATCTCTAAACGAAGGTTACAGTTCGAATGAAAGTTATATTTTAATTTGCAATCGCTAACGACGTGAAATGGAAATTGACTTTCGTTCTAAAATGATGTTCAAACTATTTACAATTTGACTAACAGCACCACACCTGTGCTGCATAGGTCACACGTTCGAGTCTTCAAGCAGCAGTCCAATTTTTCCTGTTTAAGACGCAAGAGTCTAGGAGACTGACTAACAATCTGATTATTTCTTCACATTTCCAGTTCATCTAGCGCCCCTACGAGCCTCTACTTCATCTAGCGCCCCTACGAGCCTCTACCTCATCTAGCGCCCCTACGAGCCTCTACCTCATCTAGTGCCCCTACGAGCCTCTACCTGAACTAAGAACAAAGAAGGCAGGAACAGTCGTTGGGAGCATCGACACTAGTCTTAAAATAGTAGAATTAATAATTAAAAATCCATTGCACATTTACTTGATTGTAGTACCTTTGACTCCACACAGCAGCTCCCTCATCACGCTCCGTTTGCGTGCCACTCTACAATCAATGAGTATTCTGTTACATATCTTACATGTTACGTAACATTAATTTCTTAATAGAACATAAGTTGATCACTTGGAATAAAGTAGGTTTATTTTTATTGACTTTATTGATTATCATATTGCTAGATGTCGAGTAGATGTGTTGATTTTCCTTTATTAATTATATTTGTACTTCATTGGGTTGTAACGTGGAAGACACATCGTTGTTAAGACGCGTTTGTTACAAGTCTATCAAAACTTCGAATTTTGTCACACAAAAACGAAGATTAAAACAAGAAATATCCTCATACAATCCAAAATTTTATCAATATTAACATACAAAAAGTTTTTACAAGCCCCATAAGTAATGTAAAGCTTGGTTTAACGATAAATATCGTTTATAAATCACTTTTGCATTGAAAACAGATATGGCGACTCCTGGCAAAAATTCCTGACGGTCCGAGCAATTATCTGTGATGCCAAAACTTCTCTGGATCTCCAACATTTTATATTATCTTGAAAACTTGAAAGTTGAATTTTTCTGATTACTCTAAATCATTTATGCCGATTAATTTATGATAAACTATTCACAGTCATAGAGTTATAACTTTGATCGTGTCAAAACACATGAAATACTCATATTAAGATTATTTTTTTCATGGAGTTGGTGATCACTGAATTCTGTGAGAGTCACCGTGGTGTGTGGCACCACCGCTCACTCTCCATACGCTGCATTACTCTCAGTGAAGTGTTCGGGTTAGGTTTAGGATACGAAGTTCCTAAATATATAAGACAATTATAAATATTTGCTCAACTGTATTGTTGGGAAGTGCAAGCACAACATTCCTGAAGCGGAACTGTGCTGTACAATATCGTAGAAGACAGATTCTACGAAGGAAACGTAAGTACTTATTCGTATCAAACAGCTGTAAGAAATGGTGACTGCGATAGAAAAGATAGTGAAAGCGTCACTTAGACCAGTGCTCTTCAAACTTTTCCCCCTTTAAAAGATTTTATTTTTGTACGACCCCTTTAACGTAAGCAAAATAAAGAAGAAAATTTATATATAACAAAAATTTTAAGTTTAAACAGAAATTGGGTCTACTGCTAATTATTGATCGTAAAAATGCAATATTTTATCCTGAAATAACATTAGTACATAAATTAGAAAAATATGATCCTACATAATCCCGCTGCCGACATGGTTGACGCGGCTAGAAATACGGCATGGGACTTGGGTAAACAACCGAATAATTATCGAAGTAATTATCCGACCCAAGAATGGGCCAGAAGGTTCGTTCCTATAGCCTCATTCTATTCTATTCTATATCGCGACCTCCTTTGAATGGTCGAGCGACCCACACTTCGAAGAGCCCCGACTTCGGCAAGCCTCAGTTTGTAGTTAATGAATTATATTGAAAAAAAACACTAACTATCGTAGTATGTGTAGAATATGATTCTTTTCAATTCTATTGCTTCTGTTTGTGTGCAAAAATCCGGCTTTTATTCCGAGTATTCGAATATATCCCAATGATTAGTAAGGAGATGAGTAATCTACATATTATTATATAATAGACAGTGTATCTCCATCTCTCTGTGTGTGTGTCCGTGCCATTACTTCCTATCTATTACTGAAGAAAAATTATTGAACTGAAATCAGAACGGGTATGCATGTATTACAAGCATTGTATTGTGGATACCAAAGGCACCGGATCACTATAAAATACTCCATTTTTCCCGTTATTAACTTTTTTTTCTCCTACACGGCCATGTTATCGGTAGATGAGATACAGAATGGAAGCTCTGTAAATATTCATGGAAAATACTCAGATTCTGATAGTACCACGGTTAAAACTGAAATTGAATTTAATTTCATAGGTCCTTAATTTTATCACTTTTATACCAAGTCATTTTAACGGGTACTGTCAGGGTCATGTTATCGGTCGATAAGAAACAAAATGGAAGTCCTGTATGTATTAATGAAAAATATTCATTCGAAACAATAAGTCGTCATAAATCATTCATGCATTCATCTATATAATAGTTTCAAAAAAGTCAAATCTAAATCGTGAAATTTCCAGGGGAACTGTACGTATAGTTGTTCATAATAGCGGCAATCGGTCAAAAAGACGTCAGTTGGTCATTTTGGCAACAATAGGTCCAAAAGCTAACATTCGGTCATAATGGCAACAATTGATCATAAAGGTAACATTCGGTCATGATGGCAACAATTGGTCTAAAAGGCGACATCTGGTCAATAAGGCAACAATCAGTCGTAATAGCAGAAATTGATCAAAAAGACAACAATTGGTCAAAAAGGCAACATTCGGTCTTAATGGCGACAATTGGTCAAGAAGGCAACAATTGGTTATTTGGCTATGATTGATGAAAAAATAATTAGTCAAAAAGGCAACATTCAGTCATAATGACAATTGATCAAAAAGGCAACAACGTCAACGTCATTACTATTTGGTCAACGAGATTTACTATCTCAATTGGAAGGTAAATAACGGCCTTCTCTTCGTTTAAAGGTAAATAACGGCGTTTCCTTCGTTCAAAGGTAAATAACGGCCTAGTAAGGATGTCGTTACTACTCAAATTAGCGGAAAAAACAGCCTTTCCTACTCAAATTAGCGGAAAACAACGGCTTTTACTAAACCATTCACTGAACCTTTACTACACCATTTACTAAACCTTTACTACACCACTTACTAAACCTTTACTACACCATTTGCTAAACCTTTACTACACCATTTATTTACTAAACCTTTAATACACCATTTACTAAACCTTTACTACACCATTTACTAAACCTTTACTACACCGTATTAGATCAAGAGAGGTGGTCACACCCGTAGGAATAGCATGGGTACACAAGATACTAGTGACGGTGGAAATCCAGTTGTTCGGTGGGTAATGCAGATATATATTCTGATTATGATTTAGTTTCACATTTAGACTAAGAATCAGATTCAGATCTAAATTTTGATTTTGGTTCTGTTTTTGATTCTGATTTAGATTCAAATTCTGATTTTGATTTATATTCTGATACAGATTCTAATTTTGATTGATATTCTGATACAGATTCTGATGGAGATTTTAATTTGAATTCGGATTCAAATTTGGAAGCAGATCCTGATTCAGATTAGTATTCAGACTTGGAGTCAGATCCTGTGCTTTTGATATCCACAATACAATGCTTACAATGCATGCATAGCCGTTCCATTGAGAAGTCAAGACTGAAGTTAAAGATCAACACTTTATTTAACACGTTGTCTCCGATTGCCTGGCTGGTGTAAATCTTCACTTTGTACATATTACTAGAAGGCACTGTAAAATTTACAGAACCTAACCTAAATGGCCCACATACGTACCACTTCGGATTCAACGTGTTAAGGTCCTTAGTAACGGATAGTTTGAAATCAATTTTGCTGCCCTAGCAGTGAAGAGGAACAAGAAACATATTTAAAAAGATACTCGACGGCTTTTGGTATATTATCTTAGGCTAAGCATTGACTTCTCAATGGAACGGCTATACATGCAGTGTAAGCATTGTATTGTGGATACCAAAGGCACATCCTTCAATGTGGAAACTCCTTCGCAAAGCCCACGTCCACTGGCAAATCAAACTAAAAATTCAGTATAAAACGTGAATTTTTTCACATATGGACTTAGTAGTATATGAGTAATGGGCAGTCAAAGAATGAATACATGTATTTCCCAGTACGTACATTCAGAAAATGAAAACTCATTTCCCTTCTTTACTCTAAGACGCTTTCAAGAAACTGGTAAATATGTCACCACCTCTACATCACATGAGTACCACCTAGTTTTTTGACGTATTCGTAATTGCACAGTTACCTTCATCAGATTTCAAATCCTTGTTATGTTGTCATATTTTCTTTCACAATTTTTTGAATTCCTATTCTGAATGAATTAAATTCTAACTACTATCACTAAACTCTTATTTTACTTTCTTAGCTTACTTCATTTTCATTTTCCAGGACGATGTTGGACAGGACTACCATCGGAATAGACCTGGGCGCAAGCAAGTGCTGCGTTGCCAGCTTTCACAACGGAAAGTTGACGGTGTTGTCAAATGCCCGAGGTGAGAAAACCACCCCAAGCTTCGTTGCCTTCAACGAGTCCCGAAGCCTCGTCGGCGGTTGTGCAAAGGACCAGGCTTCAACAAACCCAAGCAATACCGTCTACGGCATCAAGAGTATCTTGGGCAGACCATTCAACGATCCTGTGGTGCGCAATTATACGCAGTTTTCTACTTGCCGTATGATAAAAGATAAAAATGGGCCTCTCATTGAAGTAAACCACCGTAACAGCACGTTGAGAATATCTCCAGAGCTATTAGCAGCCATGCAAATTCTGAACATGAAGCAAGAAGCCGAAGTCCATGCTGGACCCGTCGAGGGAGCCGTTGTTTCTGTACCAGCTTACTTCGGCAACTCACAACGAGAAGCCATTGTGGCTGCATGTCAAATTGCAGGATTGGAGTTGCTGGAGCTCGTCAGTGAACCAACAGCCACAGCTTTGACGTACAGGGAGAACCGGTCACATAAGGATGCAGAAACTATCATGGTTTTTGATATGGGCGCGGCAAAGTTGGATGTCGCGGTCATCAGAGTCAGCGAGGAAGAGATCAAGGTTCTGGCTGTGTGTGGTGATGATGCTTTCGGTGGAGATAATTTAGATCAATATCTCATGAAATTCCTTGATGACCAATTTTTCGCTACAAATGGAAAACGGCTTCTTGACAATCCACGGTCGAAAATGAGACTAAAGATGGCGTGTGAAGAGGTCAAGAAGAAACTGTCTTTGCTGACTTCTTCTAAAGTTCACCAAGATAGTATTCTTGGAGACTTGGATCTTGACATACCCATTACAAGAAGTCAATTTGAAGATCTATTCGCCTCTAAATTCTCTAAAAAACTTACATCTATCCTGAACTCAGTTCTCTCCAGCGCGAAACAAACCAAGGATCAGATCGACGAAATTGTTGTTGTTGGTGGGTGTGCGAGAGTACCTTTAGTTCAGTCTATCCTCAAACAATTCTTCAATCGTGAAAAACTGAACAAAACAGTCAATGCTGATGAGTGTGTAGCCAACGGCGCTGCACTTCTTGCGAATGACCTCAAAAGAGGAATAAAAGCTCGTGAAATTGGAATCATAGAAATGATTCAAGATCCTTTAATTACGAAACGGTCCGAATTTTGCAGTTATAAAGAACTTCAGCCTGGTATGAGCTGGGAACTTGAATCCACGACGGAATTTTCAAACGAGACAAAAGAAAGATCAAAAACAACTTTCACCTTAGGCCCATTCGGCATTTTAAAAAAAAATGTGCTTTACATCAAGCCTTATGACAAAAACAAGCATAAACATTCAAGAAATTTGCAGCATGCTATGGTATCCTCCATGACTGACCAGTTGAATGCACTTGAAAAACACAGGAAAAACGTCGAAGCTGCTGAAGCAGCGACTAATGATCTGGAAGGATATTGTTATGATCTACAAGAAGAATTGGACTCAGGGGTCTATTCGAAATACGACATTGAAGTGAAGAAGTACGTGGAGGAGCTATTGGAGTGGGTAGGCGAGTTGGAGGAACATTCTGTGGCCGAATGCGATGAGCGAAGAAAGAAGTTGTCTCAGTTATGGGACAAAATGAAACTCGAGTATGAAAGTGCTAAGACTGCTCACAAAAATCCTAATTCTTCGTACCACAAGACCGGCGGTGTTCGTATTAATGTTCATACAAATGCATCGACCGAGTCACCTCATGAAAAATGTAATGGTGATGGCAAGCCAAAGATGGGAGCTGTAGAAAACACTAAAACTAACCATACAGAAGCAAATCAATTCGCCAATATCATCAAGTCATCTAATTCTGTGAAGACATTGCAGGAGGGTTCAAAGATGGGGAGGAAACTTCAAAGAAAGCCAGAGGAAACTCCGGAAGATTCACAACTGGAGACCACGAATGCTTTAGGTAAGCCTGAAGTAATGCATGCATTAATTCCTTCAGAATTACAAGCACAATTTGTGACTAACTGTCGTCAGACAAACGGGAACATCGTTGGAGAACACAGCACAATTGATACCATCCAACAATCTGTTGCACCAATCGAAAAAAATGTTTCTGAAATGGAACCGTTGCTAGGAAAGTTTTCTGAAGTGAGACCCTTATTAGAAAAGGCTTCTGAAATGAAACCCTTACTAGAAAAGGTTACTGAAATGAGACCCTTACTAGAAAAGGTTACTGAAATGAGACCCTTACTAGAAAAGGTTTCTGAAACGAGTCCCTTACTAGAAAGGGTTTCTGAAATCGAACCTTTGCTTGAAAAGATTTCTGAAACGAGTCCCTTACTTGAAATGGTTTCTGACATAGAATCCTTACTAGAAAAGGTTTCTAAAACGAGTCCCTTACTAAAAAATGTTTCTGAAAGAGAACCTTTCCCAGAAAGGATTGTTGAAGTCGTAGAGAACTCCAAAAACTTAGAAGCAATGGATGATGCTCTGTTAACTAACGAAGTAAACGAATCAATAATTGAGGCACCTTCCGTGACACATAACGATGATCGTGCATCTCATTCCAATGATCCTGATGTAGTGACGTCTAATTCTCTAACTGCATCGGTGGTTTCAGTGGACCCGGCCTCTGTTGAGGTGCCTTCCAGTTCTGCATCCCAAGATCGAAAACTAGCCGAAAAAACTTCCCGGGACAAAAAATTACAAGAATTGGGTTCAGGAACGAAGAAGGAGATGCCTTTTATTCGCAATGGTCGAATAAATGGTAAACCGAAACCTGTTAGGATTTCACCAGCGCCATCCAAGAAGCCGCTGACGTCTTTGGGTTCTGTCTCGAGGGTGAAGACATCGAATCATACTGCCAGTGACGTAAAGAATGTTTTAGGTATGGTAAAAATTGTTGAAAAGCGTACAGGTTTACGGAGTACGGTCGGAGATTTGGGTTCTTTGTGACTAGATTCGATTTGGATGGGGGTGTTAAAACTAGGTTTGTTACTTGATTTTAGGATGCTGCTAAACTTGGTGAGGATTGTAGTAAATTTTATGAGAAGAATTTGAGTTACTTGGAATTGAAAGCCGTTGACAATTTCATAAAACTAAGTTTGTTACTTGATTATCGGATGCTCCTACACTTGGTAAGGATTGTAGTAAATTTGATGAGTGCAATTTGAGTTACTTGGAATTGGGAGCCGTGACAATTTGTGAAATAATCCAACTTTGTTAGAATTTGTGTTCATAATTCCACGAACTGTCACTAAACTTAATGATGAAACTAACCTGTACCTTCCCTCTTTTGTCAAGCTGGTGGTGAATGCCCTGAAAATGTTGCCGTTCAAGAAGAAAATCCACCACAACAGAAGCCCGAAAATTTCCCTCGGACTATAGTTCGAGATTTCCTCTGGGGCATCATGGCGTATTTTCCCACACCCACCCGTGTTTGGAAATTACTCTGGGGCATCATGGCGTATTTTCCTACACCCACCCGTGTTTGGAAATTACTCTGGGGCATCATGGCGTATTTTCCTACACCCACCCGTGTTTGGAAATTATTCTGGGGCATCATAGCGTATCTTCCTGGTATTTCTCGTGGTTCAAATAATCGAGTTCAGGATGCCAACACCAACGAGAATTCAAGTAGTGGACGGTCAGCCACCAAACAGAAGAACAATCAAATTCCAACCACCAATCAAAACAATCAAGGTTCAGCCACCAAACAGAAGAACAATCAAGGTTCAATCACGAATGAGAAGAACAGTCAAGTTTCAACCAACAAACAGAAGAACAGTCAAGTTTCAACCAACAAACAGAAGAACAATCAAGTTTTAACGGACAAACAGAAGAACAATCAAGTTTTAAACAACAAACAGAAGAACAATCAAGTTTTAAACAACAAACAGAAGAACAATCAAGTTTTAAACAACAAACAGAAAAACAGTCAAGTTTCAACCACCAAACAGAAGAACGATCTATTTTCAACCACCAGTGAGAAGAACAGTCAAGTTTCAAAGAAGAAAAAAAATTTAAACGTTCGAGGTGCTTCTCAACCGAGGGAGTTTTCAGATGACAGCGATGTCGAAGAGACGACTGGTCCAGACGATTTTGTTGGCAAGTGGCGGTGCTTGTTGATGTAAATGTGCCTAGAGGTACCATGTACTGGTGGTGGAGGGTATAAAGGATACCATACATTGAATAATTGCCATATGAAGTCAATGAACGACAGCATATAAGACGAGTGCCATGTTATGCATACATATAATTATATACTATGTTATGCATATGCTTACATATATACTATTCGTGTTGGGCCTAATGTGGAATAACTTTTCCATTCATTCTATTTAATAATCATCATTCATTCCATGAAATTATTCCTCCATTACAAAAAGTTACAATTATTCCAATAAATTACTTATAAATTCCTCCATTACAAGAATTTTCCAACCAGTCCATAAAACACCAGGATGAAACACACTAGCTGTAGGTAGGCTAGGTGAAGTCAGAGTAGACTAGGTGAAGTCAGAGTAGGCTAGGTGAAGTCAGGGTAGGCTAGGTGAAGTCAGGGTAGGCTAGGTGAAGTCAGAATAGGCTAGGTGAAGTCAGGGT
>VCRD01006370.1:0-27499 GCA_006783055.1 Trinorchestia longiramus
ATTTACTATAAAGGCATCGATTAGCTTTTAGTTTTTCAGAGTCTACGTTTTTAGTATGGGAGAAATGTTGACTTTGAAAAGTTTCACACCTCTCAACTGATATCAGAGAGCGTTTCCCAGATGTTTGTAGGATATAAACACACACAATAACTGTTCATGTTACTGTGAATTTCACATACAGTAATAGCTCTGAAGTCAAACAGCTCTAAGGTTGAACAAATCGGAAGTCGACCGAAAAATTCGAGTGATTTTCAGCCCGGAAGCCGAACAAGTGTTCGGAAGTCGAAACAAGCTGAGTGGAAAGCGCGCCAAGTCGAGCGTCGGCAGTCACGCGTCGTCCGTTGTTCGGGTCACATATGAACTTAGTCAGCGTTATACGGTATTTCATTTTCTTGTGTATTAGATTAATTTGCATTTTAAACGGCTAAAAATATGTCCTAAGAAGAATGTTAGTGATAGTGGGTGAATGAAAAGGAAGAATGTTTGGAACAACGATCGAACTGAAGAAGGAAATCATTGCAAAATTTGGGAATGGAGTGCATGATTCGGATCTTGCTACGCAGTACAGCATGGATAAGTCAACGATATCAATGTTTTTGAAGAAGAAAGAAGAGCTCAAAGGAGCGAATGTTGTAAAAGGGGTAACCTTATTGACGAAGAAAAGGCCTCAGATATTGAAAAAAGTGGAAAAATTATTGTTGATCTTCATAGATGAGAAACAGTTGCGCGGTCATAGAAAAGGCTCTCCAAATTTACGAGGATTTACTGAACAAAACCAGTTTAACTTTATGAGTTATTGCCTGTGTAACAACTATACATTACTTATATATATATACGTGTACTGTACCAGTCGGGTGGGGCTTTGAAGCCATTAATTGCGTTTCCATTATTTCTTATGGGGGAAATTCATTCGGAAGTCAACCAGTTCCGAAGTCAACCACTTTTCTGGAACCGATTGTGTTTGACTTCTGAGGTATTTCTGTATCTTATGTTTGTCTTTTTTCATAATTTCTTAGCTGGGAGTGCTTTTGAAGTGTAAAATTCGTTGTATCAAAATATCCCGAAAATGTGTAAGTTTAGTGAATAATTTCTGTTACATGAGGGGTGATGCAACTTTTTTTCACAGAAATGCAATCTGACGCCTCATGTGATAACTGGCTATCAGCATTATTTCAATATGAGTGTAGGAGACCGGGATAAATCATGGGCTCCACTTATATGTTGCAACTTTTGTTCAGTTATACTACAAGAATGGCAGTAAAATGTAAACGATCAATGTCTTTTACTAGATCTACAGTTTGGCGTGAGCCTACAAACCATACAAACGACTGCTAATGCTTGACTTCACCTATAAAGGCAACATTGTCAACAAAGAGCAGAGGAACAGGTCATTACTCGAATTTTTCATCCGCTAGCTATTCGACTACATTCAGGTAGTTTAAGAGTTTCTAATTCACCTGAATATTATGGGCTAGAAGTAAAAAATGAAAACAATGTGGAATAAAAAGAACCTAATGAGCGTTCCACATCCCATCATTCAGGTTTTGAGAAAAAAGATTTTACACCACACCGACCGCCTTAAGCAGAATTGAGTGATCTCATTTGAGACTTTGACTTGAAAAAAGAAGGCAGAACTTTTAGGGTTTAAGCTACAGTACCGTAATGAAATCTTCTTCCTCGTTATGTCAGCGTCCTACAGTGCGGAAAAAGTCAGAGGAATCCATTTCCTTTCTTGGAAAGAAAAACAATCTAGTATTTCTTGCAACGGTGATGGTTTAATGAAATGTTTGGATTTGAACCAAGATTCACCTAAATAACAGCTATTCTTAAACTCCTTCAAGCATAGTTTGAAAGTTGTATTATTTCACAACGGCAACAGTCTTTATTCTATTCCTGTTACTCATGCAGTTGACATTGAGGAGACTTGCGCAAACATGACACTCCTAGACTTAATAAAATATGTTTAACACAAGTGGAAAATTTGTGGCGATCTCAAATTCTTGGCTGTGGAATGCAAATTCAACTAGGGTACATTAGGTACCGCTACTTATCATGCATGTGTGACAGTAAGGATATGAAAGCATATTAAATTCAATTAAACTAGCCTGCAAGAAATTAAAAATCGAGAAAAAATCCTCTAGGGAGAAAAATGTCGTTGCCCAACTTCTCGTAGACCCAAAAGATATTTTTGGCCACATGTAAAGCTAGATGTGTTAAAATTTTTGTGAAGGGTATGAACCAGCAGAGACAGGCCTTTGAGTACTTAGGAGACAAATTTATTAGACTCAGTGATGTAAAAGTTGAAAAAGGTATTTCTGTTGGACCACAAATTCCTTAAGGGAGGCATCTTAGTGAAAATTATAAAAATTTTCGATTTTTGGTTTTTTATTTGTGATTCTTATGGTGACAAAAACGATAGTTTGTAGATAGTGATTTTCTCTTTCCAAAACTCTATTTACTTCTGTTCTGGCATAAAAACTGTAAAAAGAGATCGATTTAGGTTGAATATGCAAAAAATACTATATTTACACCTTAAATCACCATTATTTAAAAAAATATGGGAAAAAGTTCCTGAATAAAATGTGTTCTAAATTCAATTTTACCTACTACGTTGCGCTTAGTTTCGTCGTGCCATGCATTTAAGCTGTTCACAAAGATGCCTCCTTTAAGTTTTAAGGGATTCAGCATTTGAGCGATTTTTTGAGGGTGAAGAAAAAAAGAAGCTTATGATGTCTTGAAGGAAGTTATACATAAAATTGTTAGGCTACAAAAAATATAATAATTACTGGCAGTTGCTGACAGTACTTCTAGAAAAATTCCGTCAACAAGGGCGCAACATGTCTTTTAAAATTCGTTTTTTCCAATCCCACGTAAACGTTTCCATTATAGTTGTAGAAGTGTTAGTGATGAACGCAGAGGAAGATTTCATTAGATTATTTCTGTGATGGAACATAAATATCAAGACTGTTGTAGTGAAGTAATGCTTGCAAATTACTGCTGGTATATGTGCACGGAACCTCTGGAACTCACTCACAAGAGGGAAGCCAAAAGAAAACGATCTCATGAATCCACCAAATGATTGTTTTCACATTGAACCTCCTGCCAGTTATTCATCCATCAACGCAAAACTGTTAGAATAGAAAGTTTTTATAGAAATTCCGAATGCAGTCTCAATGTTGCTGGCACATACAATTAAAATGTATTGTTTTCTTTTACTCTGTTGACATGAATTTTTTCTACCCATTGTGAACATAGAAACAAAAGTTAATATACCTAGACTTTTCTCTGTTATATTTGTTTTTTACACACCAAAATTTGTAAGATTTGACCAATGAAGTGAAGGAAACATTCCAAAAATAAATGTTTGTTGACGTATGATATGGTGGTTCAAATTTTAAATTTGAAGGATCGAAAGAAATGAAATGAATGAATTGGAATAAAAATGAGTCGACCCACATCGAATTAACACCTTTCGAATTTTTATGTTCAAATGCACTTGTATTCCAATTGAACACATTCGTCTGGGCCCCCAGGTATGCATTGAGAAGACCCCGGAGTTCATTGCCATGTCTTGACATAAACGAGAATATTGAGGACCATTGTCATCCTCCTGAAGCTACAGTCGTTAAAATATTTCCCTCCTATGATGTTGAAAATTCATGCTATTTTGGAAATTGTTTTCGAAATACTAGCTGTGAATAATTTAATTCTTTCTCCAAACAGAAACCTGGAGATCCATGAATTTCATTTGAGTGTACTGTGGCCACAATAATATGGCAGCATTGAGGAATGTGAATGATTTGTAAATGAAAAAAGGATTTGTTTCAACTTTCATTAGTGACAATATTTTCATTTCTAGCTGTCATTGATATTACGGTACAAATTATTTCGTCCACCTAAACTTGATAGGATTATTAGTGAATCTATGTAAAACTTTTTAGCCTAAACGTAAATATTACGAAGATTTGATGTCTACCATAGTTTTAATTTTCATAAAAACTTTATAAATCATGTTTTGGAAAATAATTCAGCTCTTAACGAGCTTAACGATCGGATAACACAAAACTCTGTTAATACAATCGTGTTGCAGTGAGGACTCACATTTTTCTCTTATCCAGTGAATAATGCGAAGCTTTGAAAAATGCTAGAAAAAATCGGGACTAACTTAGTACTCGCCAATTACATTTTAGGTGATGATCTTTCAAATTCAAAATGCTAGATTGATCACGTGTTATTTAACTTGTTTACGTTTTTCTCGGGTGAGAAATTATCCGTTCCCTCTTCAGTGAAGACTCTTCATTCCCACGAGCGATCAATGATGGCTTTAACTCGAATAGTACTGTTTGAAACTGGAATAGAAACTTAACTATCTCCACTTCGGAAACTTTCTGCCACCAGACTGAAAGAAACGCACAACAGGTAGGAAAGATTGTTTTATTTATTACGAATTATTTTATCCCTCAAAAAAAAACCTAGATATTGGTTTCAAAAGCATGAATTTTCTACATGCTGCTTCTCTTTCGTTATTTCTAACCAACACTTATAAATAAAATTCACAAATGAATTGCAAGAAAACATGACATGATTGCCTTTCTAGGGCCCTAAACTTCCACATGAAATAATTAAAAAAATTCTATTCGGCCCTGATAACAGACGTGACAGAAGATAGTAAATGCACACAGAAAGATTAACATTAATATACTTAGACTTTTCTAAGGGTCACAAAAATGAATAATGGCAGCAGTCTACCGTATTCTTGTATTACCGTATTCTTCTAACTACAAAATATTATACCCTATTAACAGATTAATCGCATTCGTAACTGCTGAATAGTTCGGTACGACACTGAACAATCAGAATTCAATGAAAACTTTCACTTCGAAAAAAGATGATTTTTCCGATCGCAAACTTCATTTATCCTGAAATGACATCAATCATAGCACTTATATTGCACTGAAGATTCATCACTGTTGGTGAAGATATGACAGTTTACCACTCCCAAATAACACCTTACACAACACCTTCTATTTCTTCCCATTACGGCGGCAACAAATTTAGTCATATATTCCACAAGTGATTGGCTACTTCGATTCACGGTGCAGCATGTCTTCTCTGCTCTATGAGTGACCTCCGTGCTGCAACAATGCACAAATAAGAATTCAATTCCCTCAACGCACACGTCTTAGTGTACGTATAAAATCTACTGCCGTTTATTGGCATGATGATTTTAACTTAATTCATTTTGAATCAAATTAACATCTGTCCTACCCATCCCCTATCCGTGAAACTTTACCCTACATGACTACAAACGGGTCACACGCCTTCCCTCGCAAAAGTCTAGCTTTAAGTCTTCCCTACATGGCTACAAGTAGGTCACGTGGCTTCCCTCGCAAGGTCTAACCGTAAGTTTCTACTACATGGCTACCAGCAGGTCACGCACCTTCCTCCCAAAAAATCAATCTCCAAGTCCGTTGACTTTCAGTGTCCCTAAAGTTTTATGCGTGCAGTTGAGCCATGTTAATATATACTACACTCGTTCTGTTCTCAAGTGTGAAATTTCTCCCCATTAATTTCGTACCTGAGTTTTGCTGGCCGCTTCGACTTCTAGCTGCCCGTCTTATCGTTTGTTTGCATTCCTCCCCGGATCGGAGTGCGCACCACTACCCATGATACACTCATGAAACATATCATGATACATCATGAGACACATACACATGATACACACGTATATGTCATGACAATACTGATTCTCCCATTGTCGCAGCCTACGAAGGACGAACAAATATTTAAGTAATTATTATTTGGTGGAGCTAACAAGTTTCCTTAACATGATACAAAGTTCTTCATTTGGTCCCAACTATCGAATTTTCACGCAAGAAAACACAAACATTGGTTACCAATGAACTTGCTAGTAAAACATGTTATCCTAAAATTTGGCTCATGAACTAAATTTATTGGAAATTAAAACACCTATCAAATAGACAATTACAAACTTAAGTATTGCTGTTTTGTGCAGGTGCTATCTTTTTAAAATGTGAGTTAATGGTAAAACGGAACTCATGGGAATTTTCAATAATACGGAGGGGACAAAACGAACGCTCGAGAAGAGAAATATCCCCCCTCAGTGATTCTGCTTTGATTTTCAAATAGCTATTTTACCTTTTCCGTGTTTTCTAAGAATAGAACCCTCGAATGAATTTTGTCGATGAATATTCATTTCTGTGATGTTGTTCTCTGAACATCACACACAAAAACGAAAGTTAGCTGCATGCCCAATTGTATCACTTCATTTTCCAATCAATAATGTCATATGTTCTCATAATTTAATTTGTCTCAAAGTAAAGCCATAACTGTACTTAGTGAACTACTTTCACGCTTCAAAAGTAATTTAGGAACTTAGCATTTTAAGAAAGTTTTTTGTAACACTTTTATTCAATCCGAATTAATATTATGTTGTTACTCCTAGGTTGTAGATAACTTACGTAAACTGTTTGCATAACATTGCAAGATTTTTGCGTTCTAGCAAGTATTTTAAACATAAAAAGGCGTCGTAGAAAAACAAAAGTTTGAACTTATCATAGATCCAGTTGAACATGAGTGTCGAATCATCGTTGTCTAATTTTACGCTTATGTGAATTACTTTTACATGCTAATCTCTATTGCTGAAGACTCTAAGGAAATTAGAACCATTTTTTTTCTTCAAACGTGAAATAATACCTATAGTGTTTTGAACACCATTTCATGCAAGCGTGTTGAAAATAAAAATTAGAAAATGCCAATACTAGTATGAAAACTTGGCATACCAAAAAAACAACAATAAGAATTGGTAAAGAATCAATGTGGAAGCATAAACAGTAATTAATACACCCAGCTGTCACTGAACTTCATTAGCTTACGTGGATAAGTTTAGATTATGATCTCGTACGATCTAATATAATTAATTCTTTTAGCGTATTTTAATGGTAGAAAAATAGAATGATTTCTTTGAGTCGAAAAGTTTTTTAAGAGATTTAAAATAAACGTATATCGTACCGGCTCATATCTATGTTTTTATTTGATGAATAACGATAACGATGTTATAATAACGAGTACTGTCCCGAGCTACAATTCATGACGACCTACAATAGACTGTTGCAAGAAATAAACTGAAAAACACGCTTAAAGAAGGAAACAACATTGATGTACAGATAATGAACATGTAATAATTCGTGAAAAATACTGAAATTTACAACATTTATTGACATTGACATTTTCTTCAGTATAAGATACATTCTAAAGGTCAGACACAAATAAAAAAGTGAATTATAACGAAATAATGCTCATGAAAAGTATATGCATTCTTATTTCAGGTCCCTCCTAATAGGTCGACTATTTTTTTATATTATAAAAATTAGGGAGCACGAACTAATTGCCTTCATCTTAATTTCATCAAATATGAAATCATTCATAGTATCCTGATGTAGCACAGGAAACATGAAAATCTCAAGAGGTCTTTATTTCATACATATAATCGATTGGAAATAAAGTAATTCTAAAACTCGGTAGGCGTGGAGTGAAAGATTATAATGGTATAATAAAGTGTGTGGCAAAAGTCACATGATGTATTTAGAATTAATTTATGCAAAAACTACTTGAGATAGAAACTTCAGGTAAATTGCAAACGAAAGAAAGGGTTTTGGAATTTTTATTTAAATAGGATATCATCTAAATGTCCACCATGTTGGTTTATGCACATGCGCATTCTTTTCGTAACAGAATCCATCACTTTTCTTAGCATCTCGGGAGGAATGTTGCGAATCTCTTGAGAAATGTTCTCTTTCAAATGTTCCAAAGTACGAGACCTATTAATGTATACTTTTGACTTTAAGTACCCCCATAAAAAGAAATCCAAAGGGGTCAAATCACTAGATCTAGGAGCTCAAGGAATCCCACTTCACTCACAAAAGGTTACTGTCTGGTGCGGTATGACAAGTGAAAGGATTATTGGTCCCTATTTTTTTGAAAACCAGAATGGAGAAACTGCGACTGTAACTGGAGCTGCATATCAAAAATTCATTGAAGAATATTTAAGACCTCAAATTCGAGATGGGAATATTGGTTTCCAGAAGATGGTGCAACAGCCCATACAGCAAAGGAATCAATTCAACTTTTGAAGACAATTTTCCCAAACCGATTAATTTCACGTTTTGGTGATATTCTTTGGGCTCCTAGATCTTGTGATTTGACCCCTTTGGATTTCTTTTTATGAGGGCACTTAAAGTCAAAAGTATACATTAATAGGCCTCGTACTTTGGAACATTTGAAAGAGAACATTTCTCAAGAGATTCGCAACATTCCTCCCGAGATGCTAAGAAAAGTAATGGATTCTGTTACGAAAAGAATGCGCATGTGCATAAACCAACATGGTGGACATTTAGATAATATCCTATTTAAATAAAAACTCCAAAACCCTTTCTTTCGTTTGCAATTTACCTGAAGTTTCTATCTCAAGTAGTTTTTGCATAAATTAATTCTAAATATATCATGTGACTTTTGCCACACCCTTTATAATGGCCAATCATTTGTGGGAAACGCGACTAAGCTTTTGGCCCCGTAAAGGGAGAAAACAGCGGGTATTGTCTTAAGGTGTCATATACGAGTTTTAAACTTTCACATTCTCGCCACCAGTGCTGAATCTCCGATGCGAATGGCAAGTGCTGAGGTTGATGTCATTTAGAGGTAAAATGTGGTCAGCGATTCGGAAAAAATTTCGTATGTTCGATGTGAGTTTTTCATTCAATTTTGATTCTTCAGTGTCGTACCTAACTATTCAGCAGTTATGAATACGATTAATAATTTTTATTAGGGTATACTATTTTGTGGTTCTTCAGCCATTATGCGGAAAACGGCTATCATTATTAATTTTTCTGACCATTAATATCAATCATGTTTAATCTTTCTGTTTTATTTAGTATTCTTTCTCCCGTCTGTCATCAATTATAGGAAACATTTAATCATTTCATGTGGAGTAAACCTCCACATGAACCCTGCAAAGGGGATCATCTCATGTTTTCCTTTCATTTGTTCAACAATGTCATTACAAGAATTGATGAAACGTAACGGAAAGAACAGAAAATAACGGAAAAAGAAGAAGCATGTACGAAAACCCTGCATATGAGAAATGTTCTGGTGTTTTTTTCATTAAAATAAATTCTTTTCAAATAATTGATAAATTATATCCTTGTATTCCTATTATCGCCTGCTGGACGAGTTCATGCAGGGATATGCGGCCTCCATGTTACAGTAGATGATTTTAAAGGAATCGCCAGGCGTCTACTACTGTGTTGCTCAAACATTTGATGGCTCATGGAATTGCACCAAAGAAAGGTATTGGTGTCTGTTCGGTGGTGCAGTATTGGTGTCATCCACTACAGCTTTACGAAACGCAGAAAATCAATTATAACAGATGTATACGTTAAAACGTTGTCTGAAATCATGAGGAAACTTGCAATTATACTACAAAGGTTGGTCAAAAGAGATGGATCAATCCTCTTGCAAGACAATGCTCAACTTTAAGTTTCATGAAGAACGCTACACAAGATTCAGGAACTCAACTTGCAGGTGCTTTGCCACCTACTATTTTCATCAGACCTTGCACCAATTGACTACTACCTTTTCCAGGTACTAGACAACTTTTTGCAGAGAATGAGCTTAACCAGTGAAGAAGAAGCCTGAACATCCTTTCGTAAATATATCATTTCTTTCTCTTGAGGTCTTTGCAGCTGACATAAATAAGTCACCGATTAAATGGCAAAAATATGTAGATAATTTAGCTTTATACTTTGATTAAACTTAGTTTGGTTTAAGTTAGAGTATAATAAGGTTCTTGTAAAAACTTGACACTTCATACTGAACGACTTAATAAAATGTCACAGTTTGATGGAACGAAATAATATGTAATTTTCCCTTGTATGAGCTCGTCTTTCATGACACTTTTACCAATTTTTGAATGAAACATTTAGTATGCCGGACTGACATGAAAAATTTTTACACGACGTCAGGAACGACAATAGACAAACAGGGTAGAGTAATCAATTTAATCTTCGTTAGCATTATTGATCATGCTGCTTTACTGAATGAATACTTTCCCTGCGTTTCAACATGTTTTACACAACATTGAGTAGAACCTACCTCAAATACTTCAGCATAACATAGCTTCAATAACAGTACTTGTAAGGCTTAAAATGTATAAGATGGCTATTTGTAGCTGTGCTAACGGTTCCATGCAAATCTTTAGTCTAGCATTTCAGTGGACGCTGGAGCTCAACCTTAGGAAGAAGTTAGGCTTGTGTTTATCAATAAAATGTACCACTAATATTCTAATTGGAAACTCCCAAGGTTTGCGTATTTTGGGACATAATTTTTTTAATCGAAAAATGATGCCAACGAGAACTTATTCATTAGAACTGTTTGATAAGTGTGTTTGTTTAAAAATTATTTATTGCGCAGTTTTTATATTGTACGTCAAGTGCTGGCGGTGTTTTAATTCACTTCTTGGAGACCTCATATACTCATATTGCATCTTCCTTGACATTTAAGAACATCACCAGCACTTCGATTAATGTGGGAATGAAAGAGCTAGTAGAAAATGCTCTCACACATTATCAGCATGCTATACGAGTATGTCAGTTCCACTTCTAGCCCATCGCTGACATCGCGACTCTGTGCAATTTGCACAACCACATGCACCTCAACACCGTGCTGCTTCCTTAGAGTGAGAGTCAGGCATGCAAAGCCGGTACGCATGATGATGTCGAATTTATTTGCTTTGGATTGAATCAATTTAAAGAAAAGAACACCCACCCAATAGTAAAAAAGTCGTTTGATAAATGACGGCATGCATGGTATATATTACCATACTCACAACGCATTGCTTAACAATAACATATTATGACAATGAAACATACATAAAAATTGTATGTTAGACTCTATGGTATTTAATTATTTTCTGATCAATGCTTTACTCCTATTATTATGGACGTTACTTTTCTATTATAACATTTTGCAAACACGAAGATGTTGGTGGTTATCCACATCGTTGTCCTCACGGTTAAAAAAACAATTTCAATTTTTGAGTTTGGAATTGTATTTAGAACAATCATTATATTTAACTTTTATAGAGAACAATTTTATTAAACTTTTAATTTAAAACGGTGCTTGATCCTTTCAATCACACGGAACAAACTTTATTTCTTTGAAATCGATGGAGGTTTTACAAACGA
Source organism: Trinorchestia longiramus (assembly GCA_006783055.1). NCBI lineage: Eukaryota > Metazoa > Arthropoda > Malacostraca > Amphipoda > Talitridae > Trinorchestia > Trinorchestia longiramus. The sequence continues at coordinate 11,262 of VCRD01006370.1, forward strand.
ATCCTCCGGAGCCCTGATACGGCAGCAACAAGCCGTGTTGCCATCTTCACGTCCCAGTGGTGCTCAGTCTCCACCTTGGAGACTTGGAGAGCTCAGTCTCTACCGGCCAGAACGCAACTTGTATGAGTTGAAAGTTGATCGCATCTCAGGAGGAGGTCTAAGGACCGGCAAAGGAATGAAGTTTTCACCAGGAAGTAGGGCTGCAAAGAAGTTTAGTTGCAGGACGAAATGAACATAGGGGAAAGAAACTCACAGAGTCTCCTCAGTCGGATCAGAAGCCCCAGTGCACATTGGGCGGAGACGGAAATAGATTAACTGCCATCCATTTTCACCCAGTATACGACGCATATGCCTATGAGGTTTATGCTTAAGTAAGTGAATGCATACGTAAAGAGAAAAGCGTCGCTGCAGAACTGGAACATCGAAAGAGAAAAAAGGACGAAGAGGTGGGAGCTCACTATATTAGACTTCCCAGAGTGCTACCGCAATTGTACTACAACAACAATATTGTCAGGCACGTTACACTCCAGTCTCAATTCATATACTCAATGTAGCCTCCATCCACTATTACAAGATAGACACAAGTTTGGAGCCCCACTTAGCTGACTATTTACTGCCGTCAGTGTCATTAAAACTTTTAAGCAAGAAGAGTAATTGTAAAATTTAAGTAGAAGTCAGAGAGAGGCTTGCGCTTCTTACAGAAAAAATAGAACGTGTAGTTAAAGGTTTGATTAAACAAGAAAAACGAAGAAAAAAATTTAAGGTAAGTTAGGGCACCCGTCCAAGCGAACAGATCCTCTTTCAAACGCCAGCAAGCTGACTTGTTATTTTAGGTTTTTAATAACTAGTTTCAAATTGTAAGGAACACTCGGAGGCAAAACACAAGCATTACAGATTGTAATGCTTCACCATGTTGCAGCCCTACTTCACCATTGTAATGCCCCTACCCCTCACATAAACACAATCTGTGAGAGGGCCTGGAATAGATTGAACATCCTAAAATCCCTTGTTGTTTCTTCCTGGGACCGGCAGAAAGAAACCTTTACTGTCTCATACAAGGCCCTTATTAACTCAATAGTCACCTACGCAGCTCCCATCTGGTTTCCCAACGCTTCCTCCTCATCTATTGCGAAACTCCAAGCAATCCAGAACGCCGCCTTTCGAATAGCCACCGGATTCCACAAAATGGCTTCCGTCTCGCACTTTCACAGGAAGACAGAGGTCCTCCCTGTAGCCGACTACCTCTCCCTCCTCCGCTCCCAGTCCCTCCTCAGCTCCCTTCGCCTTCACCACCCCAACTATCTCACAGTCACCCAACCCTCAGGCCCACACAGCATGAAATACACCCTCCAATCCCGCTTCCTACCCTCCATAGCTCACCTTCTATCTCCAAACGGGAACTGCCTTCCCTCTACGTATAGGCAATTCCAAAACTTCTCTCGTAGTAGTCCCATTTCTCCAATGGGCCCCAACAAGGTTCTCCAACTGTCGCCTCTGCCCATTTCTGAACAAGAACGATCCCTTCCCAGATCCACCTGCACTCTTCTCTCCCAACTCTGATTTGGCCAAAGTAGAGCCCTAAACTTATACCGGGCCCGAATAGGGCAGCGCAGGACCCCACGTGTCTTGCCTGCGGCGCAACTGAGAAGACCAACAACTGAGGTATTTGCTTCAGAAGGATAAGATTACTTCATTTGATACTTTCAAACCTGAACGTAACCAGCAAAAGCCGTATAAGAACTTGATTATTTCAAGATCGAAAGAAAGGCTTGTGTGTTTGTTCATGACCCACTACTTCAGTGAGTGCAGCCTGTCTGTGATTGTCGAAAACAAGCCCTCTTTGTGTTCCCCACTGACGTATTTTCAATCAATCAATTTTTATCAATTTGTTGTCAAACCCTCAAAGAAAGATTAGCAGAACAATGCAGTCCTTCTTCAGACCTGAAGGCCCGGTTGGCTGACTAATCGCTGCAGTTTGATAGGTTTTTGCTTCTATGTCTGTTTGTTTATTTACGTGAATGTTTGTATGTTTGTTTGTTTGCATTGGAAAAGTTTTAACTATAATTCATTCTGTAAAGTCTAAAACTGCAGCAACTCAGATTTTTATGAAGTGGCCACTAAGCTCATACAATAATACATGTTAAATCCAGCTAAAATTTATACTTCAAAGCATTACAATGCTTTAAACGATTTAAAATTCGCTGTAAAACCTTATTATTCCTTCTATTGCTTTGAAGAAGAAATTTTTTAACAATTTGTCCAATAGAAAATGTTATGTTACTAAGAATGCAATGGCCTCTGCTAGCGTAGTCAGGTATATGGCCGTGCACGTCCTGTTTATGGTAGCCTTGCTCTCAACCTAATTCCCTCCCCTATCCACCCACCATCCGAGCCTCCCCCACACTCCTGAATTCCCTCCCTCCGGATCACCCGCTGGGCAAACAACAACAATAACAACTCAAAGAGAGGAACATAAGAGACTCAAATACACAAACTAAGGTAGTAGAAGAATAGTTAATCAACATATTTAGAATTTGACAATTGACGGCCTTAGCAGAGACTCCAAATCCCGATGGCTTTACCTCTTCACAGGTTACTTCAATAGTTGGTACAGCTTTCGACCATCCTTTGTCTACGCAACCATGCTCTCTAGAAACGACCACCGAACTAACTCCCACCCCACGACACCTACCAGTTGCAAGCTACAATAGGTCGCAACCGAAGTGTTGTCAGAAGTACTTAAGACCAGAGTAACCTCTTCACTGAGATTTTCAACAAAGACATCTAAAAAATTATCTTGGCTATCGGACAATTTTTTATGCAGAACAGCTAAGCTTTTATCCTTAGAATAACCTCGTATTACTACTACCTTTTTATGTCAACTCTACCCTTTGATCCACGATTAAACTTTTCTCGCATTTGGTTCCACTATTTCAAAGTAACTCTCTTCAGCTAATAACATTAAGTCAGCCCCTGGTACATCACAGAATAGACAAGCTAGCTCTTATTACATGCTCCAGCTACCCTTCAAGCATTACCTTCTGGCTCTTTTAAACAAACTCAATCCAGATCTTTTAACGACCAACTGATATCCGCTTTGTAAGAACTCAATCTTTTATCATACCAGCACCCAATATTCATTTTTGGGAAGCATTTTGTGTCTATCTCGAACAAAAGTCAGATGACCACCGATTCTAACCCCTTTGGCGTGGAGGTGATTACACACGTAAGCAAGCACTACTTTCACGCTATTCTCGAGTGAAATGTGACCCTCACGAACGATGTTCCAATCTTTAACGTTCCAATGCTATAAGTTTCTTCATTCCAGTATTACAGTATTATAAATTTTCGTTATTACAACGACTAGGAAAAATATATTAACTATTTAAACACTTGACATGCATATTAATCATGTATTAATTGTGTCAGAAAAGTCGTTATTTCTTACAAGAAAGCATTGCTTGCATAACATTACCATAGACTTTCTAATGTTTGAATAATCCGTTATTCTTCAGTAGAAATTTTTTGCAGCAACTATTTTTCATAACGGAATAATTTTTTATTTGTGTTTATATGTAATGACATTAGCTGATAGTCCGTATATGTACGTTGGAAACGTTCTAAAGGTAATGCTCTTTGATCTAATTATTATGGCTCTCTCATTTTTTAACAATATAGAAAAATTGTATCAAATCTATTATTCTCTTACCACACTAACCGTACCATAAAGAAAATTCTCTTCCCCTCTTGACAAAATGTATTTACAGCAAATCTGATGGAGTTAAAGAAAAGACGCCATTTATTTTGTTGCGGAGCTAAGTATGGCGATTTGAATTCGTATTCTCTGAGCCAGCTGACACAGGTCACTGGACTTCATCTGTCATACTGCTGCTTAGACTCACAGCCACAACGAGCTCCATAACTCTTTGCGGCTCCACGCTGTAGGTTCTGAAATTGTTCTTTACAGTGCGCAGCGTGTAGTTTAGTTCCGGTATGCTTGTTCCTGTTTTCGAAGTTTAAGCAAAGTGATCAATTGACGTTTAAACAGTTTGACTTTTTTGAAACGAAAGAAACTGATCAGGAATATCTTGAGATGGATCGATCGATCATTCCAGAAATTGTGTGGTTAACATAGCATGAAAAGATCTAAAATAAAGAACATGTTATAAATATAGAGTTTCGAATTCTCAAAGAACATCGTCTAAAATTTAATTAGCGGAAACTAATGGAGTGGTGAGTACTCACTAACACCTTTCACTACACCTTTGAAGGTATTGTGCTATAAACAGAATAGGAAGAATACGTGAAGCATTACTGCAACACGATTTTGTTTCGTTTCATTATGCCATGTTTTCATGCTCATTTTGAAACTATTAGTTTGATTCATAAATAATTTCCAATTTTTTTGATGCAAATTAGAAATGCTTTTTGTCCATATTAAAACGCTCATATTTTGATTTACTAGTCTAAATTTAAGTAAAATTACCATTACTTAATCCACTTTTTATTAAAAAAAGCATATGATTTTAGCTTTGTCCATGGCTTGGTGGGACTGTACAAACTATTTCTATCTGACCCCACATATAAAAGCCGGATTATCAATGAAGGAAAAAGGAACAGTTCAATACCCAATTCCTACACCTTCTATTTGACCCATTTTATATGTAAATAGTTTACCATTTCCTACTCCACCTCATCACCATCACCTTGAAGTGAAAAATTATGACTGTAAGACGACAATCTTAACAAACCTCCCACATCCACGACAAAGATTTTGAGGAAACGATGATACACTACACCACCTAAGTCAAGCAGAATTGTTATCTCTCAGTAGACTGTAACTTCTAAAAGGAGAAGACCGAACTCGTATGGTCGAGACTACAGTTAAGGAATATACTTCAACGTGATGTCAGCTTTTCATATGTAGTACAGAGAATGTGAGATGAATTTGCTTCCTTTTTTGAGAAGAAAATCAACCTAATTGTTTTCTGTCACATGAATGACTTGACGAGATGTTTGAATTTGAATTATGGTCTAATTGATTTTAGAATATTGATAGGCTACTTCAAACTTAGTTTGAAAGTTGTACTTTTTCACAGCAGTAACCGTCTTTCTTCTATTTCTATTGGCAATTAAAGAGAGTTATACATGGATTCTCAGGCAACAAAAAAATTATAACTATAATCAGCTGGTAACAGTACTCAACATTAGAATACCATCAACTCATATGTAACATGTCCCTAAAATCCAGTTCTTTATTCCCACCTAAACTTTTTCCTTCCTACTTGTGGAGCGATCATTGATGAACACAAAAAAAGATTCCATCCGGTTATTTCTGTAATGGAACACAGATATGAAGGCTGTTGGAATGAAGCTATGCTTGCTGATTACTGCTGGTTTGCGTGTAGCGGTGCTCTGGAATTCATTTACGAGAGACATTCCGATAGAAAACGTTTTCATGAAGCAGCCAAATCCTTTTATTCACACTGAGCCACCTGCCATGTATTGACTCATCAATGTAGACCTTTAAAAATGTAACTGACATCACATAAATTTGATACGAACTTTCACTGTTGCTGGCATACTTAATTCAAATGTATCGTTTAATCTTGATCTGGTGAAATACAGTGTTTCCAACGATTGTATATCACAGAAACTAGGACTAATGGAAACTTTTTATGTCATTCGTTTTTCTCATAGCGAAATTAGTAACATATAACTAATAAAGTTATGGAAAAAATATTCTAAAAATTTTTTTTTGTTGGCCTGTGTTATCAACCTCCGAATCTGAAATTAACCGTAGGACGAATAATTTTCTTAGATTCTCCGAATTTTGGGTACGTAGCGAAACACGTGGCCTTAACCCTCTACCGCCGTATGTCACTCACGGGGAACATCAGAAAAAATGCTAATTATGTTAAAATTATATTATATGTGAGCAATATGAGGTTGCTACTAGGTTTAAACGCGGCGGCATCATACAGCGTCGTTATTTTGGCTGCCTGGCTCTCAGCGTGCTTCATTGCATCAGTGTACAGACGGTCTTTGTGAGCTTAAACGTAGAAACTAGAAAAATAAATTCGTCGCTAAAGGGTTAAAAAGGTAGACAGTAGATATAATGCTCAGTTCGCTGCGTTGTCTTCAGTTCACCGCTACGAAGGGTTGATCGTAGTAGTTGTTCCATACACATTTTTAATCGGTGAAAAATATTTCAGCAAGAAGCTCGGAATCTGTTTCTTATGGTAACCCATTATGTCCTATTGTTCTTTTTTTTAAATGTTGTGATAATTTCCAAAACTATACTATCATATACACAGGGTGGGCCAAAAGTAGGGTTACAGTTAACACTTTAACAGATAATGAAGTAACTGTGACCCTACTTTTGCCCCACCCTGTATATGTGTCATACAAAAGCATTGCAACGATCAGTATTTCTTTGTTTTGAAAATAAATGAATTATGGTGTGATTTCATTTGAGATCAGTGGGATCATGTGGTAAAGTATGCTAATCACATTCGAGACGTAATCAATCAACGAGAAAAACACATTTATGTACAATAAACAGGGATAAGTGAAATAAATACTTACCTAAAAAGTTTATAAATTGAAGGATATTTTTAATAAAAAACAATTGCATATGTAGTTTTTTTATTCAGTAATCATTCATTATTATACGAAGAGACGCATCGTAACACAAGGTAGCCTTAGAATATGCACGACGCAGCCTGGGCCTGACAATTTTGTGGCCTACACTGATACCTTTTTCAAATTGTTTCATAATGATGTGCTCCTTGGAGTCATTACGAACGCCTGGAGGATTTAGGGATGGCCCTGGACATCATTGCGTTTTCATGGTTGAAGCCTGTTGCTAGCAAATCTAAAACATTACCTGTAAACATCTTTTTGAACGACAGCAGATCTGTAGAGGCAGTAGCAAATCTACCATCTGTGAGTCAATTTATAGATTACATATGTATTCATTCATTACTGAAATTTCTACAAAAAGAGTGAAAAGTGGACATTATCTCTTCTCGTCTCTAATTCCATTTGTGTATTTACGGTCAACCAATCGTGATTGTCGAAGCCACACATGAACACGCCGTAGTTTTTTAATATATAAGGTTGGGAAACTAAACCTCTTGCCTTTTTGTCCTTGTGTCAACGTTGCACTATTTAGAAAGGCTTCAATGTTTGATAACTTATTCCAACAGTTACAATCACATTATTGAACAATTTTGTAAGATGAAGTAACTTCGTCATTTAAGTCGAATTCGTAGCTTTATGTCCCTCTCTCTTGCATTTTCATTCATTTTGTCTCTTTCAAAGTACATTTGTTTTGCCTGTTTTCATGCATTATACCTGTCACTTGAAAGCCAGTGTTGTAACAATGAATTAACAACATAATTCATATCCAGTGAAAAAACCGCATCAGGGAGAAGATTAGCTTAGGTCTGTGGGAGGTCTCAAACTTCGCTACGATTATATGACGCAGGGCGATTCTTTGAGGCAAATTTTAGGAAAAAATTGCGTCCTATTTGCCTTGAAGTACGATAGTTCGCATTAATTTTAAGCCTTTCTCTAATTCGTGTAACATTTGTGTTTTTTCCTACGGAGGTAATGAACCACAGCACATAGTCAAGTCAATGGAATTATTTAAGTTTCTGCATCCGTATTCAAATTATAGTCTAACAAACAGAGGATAAGTCTTTTGTCATTCGTAACATTTTTCTACATGATCAAACTTTTATCAAGCTGTTCTACTCAATAAGTTCTCGTTCAACTGATTCTTCTGTAACAAAAACTAATGAAATGTTCTATAGGCACACGTCTGGATTACCGTGATAAAACGATAATGAAACAATTTATAGATGCGTGCAAGCCCACCTTCTTCATAAGTCTGAGTTCAGAATTGACTTTGAGATAACATGGGACTCAACTTAAGCAAAAAGTCACTTATGTGATAGACTGTCAAATCGAGTTAACCTTTAAACCACTTCGCCCGGCAGATTAGGGTTTACTGTTATTTTATTCAAAAATATTATATTTGTGCTAGAGTCTACTCTGTCTTGTAAATTTTTTCAATACAAATAAAGACAAATTATTGATTTAAAGAGGCAACGTGACCAAAGTTGGAATAAATACAACGAAAACGGTAAAATATGAGTTGCGTAGTACTTCGTTCAGTCAAATCCTAAGCTGCTTAGGCTGATCAGGTGTCCTGTCTCACATCCCCTATTTCTCTCTCCCTCTTTCTTAGTCTCCAAGTTTTCATTCTCCAAATGTGAAGCTAAAACTTGTGTTCATTTAATTACTTATTGTCATGTTTGCATGGAAGTGAAGTGGTTGATGGCTCGTTTGTTGAGTGGCGTAGTATTGGAGTGGCAAGATCGTTGCAGACAGAAGCATTGTCTTTTCACGTACCGAATGTGGCAGGGAGCCTGTAGTTCATAATCGTCCTTTCCAGATCTAGTTTGTTATTTCTTGTAAGGAGTAGAGCTTGCAGAAGGGTTGACGTTCCAACTTTGAAATTTTTATTTTGTGTGTTAAATACTGTTTAAATAATTTAAATAAGAAACGTTAGCAGAAAGAGTGTTCCCACTAATGAAAAAAGTAAAACATGATGTTTTAAAACTCCATGAGGGACATTCAAACTTATTAAAAAAATCATTGAGGGTCTGCAAAAATTTACATGTTATTATGCCCAAACTATTAAACTGTACCTCGATAATAGACCAACAAGACCTTTTCAATTTTAAAATGTAAGAATCTGATAAAAATGTCAATGTTAATCCTTAAATACAAAACAAATAATTGGTTTTTGTCTTATATTCTGAATATTCTGTTCAAAATATGAGTGATAGAGATAAACAAGTAACGATGAATCCTCATTTACATAATATTTCGTATTATCCGATGACCCACCATGAACCAGTGTTGGTCTTCCATGTAATCCCTATTTATCTCTTTTCCTAGCAACGAGGCTCCCTAGCAACGAGGCTCCCTAGCAACGAGGCTCCCTAGCAACGAGGCCCCTTAGCAACGAGGCCCTCTAGCAACGAGGCGCCCTAGCAATGAGGCCCCCTAGTCACGAGGCTCCTTGTAACCAGGCCCACTAGCAACGAGGCCCCCTAGCAACGAAGCCCCCTAACAACAAGGGCGTCGAGCAACGAGTTCTGAATTTTTTATCATTAATTATATTAAAGTCCCGGTAAAATACATAGAAGTAGAATATTGTGCCATATGATGACATATCTGTGTTATTGATTCATTTTCATTCCCAAACATTTTTATTCCCAATTCGAATGGACAACTAAATCTATAAAAATACAACATACTTCGATTGCTATTGATATCAATATCAACAAAATATTAGTACCCACACGTGAACGGAGTATTGATGATGGTGATGATATCATTATATAATTAATATTATTATTAAGTTTACATATAACAATATTATCAATAATAATAACATTACTGTTTTTGTTTTATTTTAATTATTTTCAAAAATTATTATTTCACCATTCCAGTTGCATCACTAATACTTCACACAAGAGTCTAAATAAAATGGCAACTGTCATATTCCGGAATCTGGAAAACCTGCAGTAAGTATTGAAACATGCTGTACGTCCCTTTAAGCATTGTGCAGTAAGTTTGAAGAAAAAATTGTCGTTTGCAACAAACCAAGACTGTGTTAACCGAAAAAAATAAGTCTTAGCGTTAAGTAGAAGTTAAATATTACTATGAGAGGGGAACCTGTGTTGGAAAATAATTATCAGACGAATGATCATTGACACACGGTAAACAATGACCTCAACACTGAGTAGTGACAACTCGGACCCTTCCTGGCAAGGGAGGCATTTGTGTTGAAGTCTACCTGTGATAAATTGTTCCTTTCAAACGCAAAGGGAAAAATATTGTGAGATCCGACAACTAGTGTGTTTAAATGTCACTAAATCTCAACCGACGTAGAAAAGTTGTCAAGGTCAATAAAGGACTAGTGTCAACTGCTTTAATTTCTATTCATGAATAGTTTCATTATTTTGGAAAAAACACTTTGTGAAAGTAAAATAGGATTTTTATTTTTATTTAAAATGTAAATGCAGTGAATAAATTACAGGAGACCTTTTTGAGATACCCTGTAGTGTTTTTAAATTTCATGTATAGTGAACATTTAATCAACAGGCTAGTTCGTGTTCAGAGTTCTATTTAAATTATACCAACATTTCCATTTAAATGAGAAATGGTTCATGCTATCGATATCATTTTATTCTGGTTGTTAGTTTGATTATCTCCAAAGGTCTAAGGAAGAGCAAAGTCCTTTCAGCCATGAAGAAAGTTAATTAAGCTTATTGCAGCGACCACGCAGGCGGTTTAATGAAGCCCATCAAAAGACTCTATGAAAGCTAATTTCAGCTTTTATGTCCTACATTAGCATGATCAAGAATCATCAGTAGAGAACATGTTACCACAAGCTCATTCGTGAAAGTCACACTGGTAAAGAAAATGGCTGACGTCCAAAATTTGTCTTCAACGGTTGTAGTTAGGTCTTCGATCGGACTTTTGTAATAAGCAGGTTTAACACGTTGCCTCCGATTGCCTGACTGGTGTAAAACTTCACTTTGTACGCATAGTCACTAGAAGGATCTGAAAAAATTACAGAACCTAACCTCAGTGGTGCACATACGTACCACTTCGGAGTCAACGTGTTAAGTGTCCGCAATTGTTTCAAACCGAAGGCATCTTCAGAGGATTGAGTTGTACAGTAAAAAGTATGAGTGATCTGCCAGCATCTATGCTCAGGGATTTAAAAGTTTGATAAATGCAAATAATCAGACTGTAATGTCGTTAGAATTTTAGTAAAACAAATTACCAACAATAATGAAAACGAATATATTGCACATTTCTATGTGTAATTATAATTTAATTGATATATCCCTTTGAATGTCAGTAATTCTTTGTTTAAGTACAATTCAAGAGTAAAAATCTAATACAGCCATTCCAAAAGTTTTGTTCAAATACTTTTCTACTGAGGACACATGATTTTAATCATAGTTTCTCTATACCTACTCATTTATTAGTTCAAGAAATGAGACCCTAAACCTGCAGTTTATTTATTTCCTAAATTTCATGATAGAAGGCTTGTGTGTGGAAAACCTAAAAGTTATTAGAGTGTTTTAATAGCGAAGCTCTTATCCCCAGCCTCAAAATAAATAATTCAGAAGTTGATTGTTCAATCAGAATAATTCGCAGAATGTGACTGCATTTTTAGATCGGAGTACTAAATGAGCGATTGAGATGGTGTGTGCCATCAGACGCTGTTATTCCAAGTACGATCGAGTGTTGATACATTTTTTTAAATAAGCTTGCAAACCACTGAGAGAAACACTCTCTTAAAGTTTTTTGTCTATTTCATTACATAAATTTCCTGATCTCATTGAAAAGGAAAAATATGGGTTGATTTAATATCTTTCATTATTCTTTAATGCATGTTTATGATTTCAGATTTATTCCATTTCTCCCAAGAATTATATTTTTTCTTAGAATAATGAACCAAAATTATAGCCCTACTTGTTTGCCACACACCGGTGGCTAAAATTTACTTGTGTGGTGCAATGTGCAGAATCTGCAAGGCTTAACATTCTTTTCTCAAACCAAAGTGGTTGGAGTTTCATAAAATAAAGTGAACAACCTGCGAATATAACACTAATTTTGACCTTGGCATTCTGTAATTTGTATACCAGAGATACCGTCTAAAAGTATGAACACTTGATATGTTAATTCATTTACTTCCTAATTCCTTTTCAATATGGGTGTCTCTCACGTGTGGAACAATCAGATTTCAATGTGTGATTATCAGACTTTTGACAAGGACGAATCGTTTGTCTTCAATTGGATGGAACTTGCAACAAAATTGCCGATTTTTCTATAATTTTCTGGGCAACTGCGACGGAAATAGCTTGCTCAAAAAATAGCAAAACATCGTTGGCGACGGCTAGTCAAAATGTAATGGTCCATTTTGAAGAGCATTATTTATATTTATGGGGAACGATATCGGAAAGTTTTATTACAACACGTACATCATGACGTGTACTCCTAGAAGCTTCTTTTCATGGAAAGCTGCATTTTCAAACTCTCATATATAAGAGATTAACACTCGGTCTGAAAAAGTGGTATTATGATTTTAAAATTCTTATCGTTGATGATGGAAGAATTCGATGATAAGAGACGTCCTTGCATTGTCCCATAAAAATGACAATAAGTAAAGTTTATGGTACACAATACATTCTTCCGGCCTCTTAACTTTCAGTCGAAAACAGTCTGTGAAAAACTTGATGGCCTCTTGATTTGGGTACAAATAGACTCAATATTTCACTGAATGATCCGATTTCTTCAAATAAATATTCATGTATATATACATACATTTATACATATATACAGTAAGGGGTAAAAAGTATTTAGACAGAATGAAAAAGTTTATTTCTCAGCCTTTTGATGAATCACATCTCGATATAACCTAAAATAAGATAGTTTTAACACAGACAAACGTATCCAAATAAGAGAAAAATAAAAATTTTTTCATAAGTTTATTATTTTTATAGTATTTTATAAGATAGGGGGTCAAAAAAGTATTTGGATATGATGATTTTCTTTCGGTAATTTTTTAAATTTATGCTTCTAGAACAATTAATGCCTCAGGAATATTCCCAAAATAATTAGACACCGTATAGAAAAACCGATGTTACATTATCAGTGAAACTGCTCGTCATTCATCTGTAAGCTGTCACTCTGATATCATCGCAGCATGCCTAGCACAAATAACTTTCAAAATCTATGAAAAAGTGAATAATTTCCAATTTCAAAACTCATAAAAGCTACTGCAACATCTGAAGTACCCACAATGTTCTTGTTATTACTGTAGGGTTTATTGTTAAGAAGTGGAAGGAATAGGAACCACAGAAAATATGATACAATTTGGAACTCCTCTAAAAATTTCGGAAAAAATCGGCGATAGATGATGCCAATAGTTGTGTAAGAATAATACGTTTTTGACACGAAAAGAGCTACAGACTGAGCTCAGCAGAAATGGAATGCTTTGCAAAAAAAAACGATCAGTAATGAACTCCACACACCAAGTCTAAAGTCACACAGCCCCTTTAGGACTCCCTAATTGAACAAAACACACTGAAATTAAGACTGCAATTTGCAAAAACGTATTTGGGTGAAGAAGGTTATTTAAGCTTATTGTATGGCCGCATGAGAGCAAGATCGAGCTTTTTGGTCGTACTAGTGGAACATGGGTCCGCAGCACCTCCTAACAAACCTTCATGAATTGATCCCTTCCACTCTAAAACCACGGCAATGCGCTCATTTCTATTCCTCTTCAAGTATCCCTTTCTGTCCCACCTCTTTACTTAGGCAAACCGAACGCTTTCAAAATCAACAACTCATCCGAGTGCTCGCAAGTCAACACCTTCACGAAGACCTCTCACTGGCATTTTGAAGTTCTCCTCGACTCAGGATTCCTCACCATAACCATTGCCTTGACACAGTGGGCTGAAGCTCCTAAGAAGCAAAGTACTGACGCATCATCTATCAAGTCTGTTATTACGCTCTGCTCACACACTGGCGGCTAAGGTATTACTAGTGTCCCACACGATCGTGAGGCCAATTTAATTCACTTTTGTGCTTGTTAATATATGCGTCAAAACTTCTCTTGGTGTCATTTATCATGCTGGGTTCCGTAACGATTCCTTACTCCCTCAGACTCTTACTCTAAGTAAGACGATTTAAAAAGATATTCCGGAGCTAAAGAAAGTCTGAATATTGGAACTGAAGGATGAGATCACAATTTATACCTTCATCGGTTTTGATTTCAAGATTTAATTTTTTGAAAATTGTAGGCAAAGCATAATTACACCTAAAATTCTCGGATATTATGAAATGTTGGATTCCCTGCAAAGTGATTCTGCATGTGTTCCAGTGAAGTTATTTCTAGCACTAAAATGAATAATTTTTAAATTGAAGCTCACGGGAAAGCTGGATAATTATAATTTCAAGACAGGACAACCACACCCTTTAAACAGTCTTAATTGGACACATTATACTCAAATTTATTCAAGTAGGAATTGGTATCGTTTTTTGGGTTATGTTTCGCGCCAGTTATGTTCATTTCTTTCCAAAAACGCTGCACAGAACACAACTATACTCATATTTTATCATAGCTTTAGCAATAGACATTGAGGTAGTTAGCGTTCTAGAAGCAACGATATCCTAAATTGTAACTTCGAATAGTTTTTTTTCGAGTTGGCTTAGAAACTCAAAAAATGTATGTTTTTAATTTGATGAGTCTGACTGCCTGAAAGCTCATAATTACCATCGAATCAAGTTGTTTTTATTCTTATAAAGCTGTCAACGATCGTTGCATTAGCGGCAACGGGCAAAATATTGATAGGCAAACACAACAATGTAATCCAGCCCAACTTGTGTGGCTTTGTGGTAGGAGTTGGGTCTAATGATATGCAGAGGGTCGGGAAAAACTGGCAAAAACGTTTATTGTTTTGACAACGTCTGTGTATGGACAAAGTTTCGATTGTTCCGGTAGTTGTTCAATTAATTAAACTTATAACTTTAGAATACACGAAATGATTTCTCCTTGTTTCGTCTCAGACATCAGTGACCGTCGAGTACTTGAAAGTGAGAGAATCATCACCTATACAAGGAAGCTTATTTATTCTTCAAGGTTTCTGTAACCTTTATGCCATGTTTTTAACTTTCTCTTCTCTGTAAACGGGAAAAGACTCTTAAATGCATGAACGTACTTTTTATACAGCATTTTTTAAGGTAGTATTACTCACAAAAAATATTATAGAACAATTTATCGGAATTTTTAACTTCAAATATATAATTACGGAAAATAAAGATTCCACGAATGAAAATACTGGAAAATAAACTGGTGTTTCTCTCGGTATTAATATATGGAAAAAGCAGGCTAGGAACACAGAAAATTTAACAATGCAAGGAAAGGGAAGAGGTAAAAAAGAAAAACGTATATCATGAATTCTATTGAAAAAAGCAGCCGCTTCAAAATCCCCGTATTGAACAGCCAATTATCAGAAATGATTGAAGGAAAAACCTTCAGAGGAAATTTTTTTCTCATCGTTAGTTTATTCTTATCAAAGCTGTATACTGAGAATAAACTTTAGGAAAATGGTGAAACGTCTTTCGAAAAAAGATATCAGGTTGTTGCAAAAATAATGGCCGATTTCAGAAGCATGCATTTAATCCTTGCTAAATGAACAATAGAGATGTTAAACTTAGTCAAAATATGAACCTTGAGCAGCTATGCATCTCTGCCATCGGACTACGAGATTATTTATCCCTTGTTGATAAAAAGTTAATGGCTGTGATGCAACAAAATATTTGAAGGTCGTTTCCACCTCCTGTTTAGACCTAAAAGTTTTACCATCCAAAAATGTGCTTAAGTGCTTGAATAAATGATAATCAGTAGGTGAAAGATCTGGAGAATATGGAGGATGTGGTAAAGTCTCGTATCCCAGTTCTGTGAGTTTCTGGACGTTCATTCTTGCAACATGTGGTCGCACGTTATCGTGGAGCAGAATTGGACCACGTCGATTCACTAATGCCGGTCTCTTTTCGCTCAATCGAGCATGCATAACAGCGAGATCATTGCGGTATCTCTCTGCATTAATGGTCTCATTGACTCCCAAAAAACTGTAGTGAATAACACCTATCGCAGACCACCAGACAGTCACCATAATCTTTTTCTGGTGCAACATTGGCTTTGGGAAGTGTTTGGGGGCTCATCACGATCGAACCATTGACCTGACCGTTTACGGTTATCATAAAGGACCCACTTTTCGTCACAAGTGATAATTCGGTCGAGAAAGGGATCGTTGGTGTTGCGCAGAGAGAGCATCGAGCACACTTCAAAACGCCTAAGCTTTTGATTCTCATTGAGCTCATGAGGAACCCATTTATCGAGCTTTTTCACCTTTCCAATAATCTTCAAACGGCGCGAGACTGTTGCAATGCTTACACCAAGTGTCTGAGACATTTCTCTAACACTTTGACGTGGATTTTGCTCAACAACCGCATGCATTTGCTCGTTCTCGAGACTACCCAAACGTCCTCTACCCTCTTCATCTTTAAGGCTCTCATCACCACTCCGGAATTTCCCGAACCACCTTCGTACTGTCCGATCCCTAGTGGACTCT